>WTXV02026609.1:765-15099 GCA_009823435.2 Nymphicus hollandicus | reverse complement strand
ACAGTCCCTAATGAAGAGTCCCTCCCCAGCATCCTTATAGGCCCCCTTCAGATACTGGAAGGCTGCTATGAGGTCTAAGAAGTCTAGTCTTCTATGCTGGTTTGCCAACTCCAAGTTGATTTGGTAGTTAGGGTCTTTTGGGTTGTTTTGTTTCTGGTTTGTTTTGGCTTTTTACTTTTCAAGGGGTTTTGTTGTTGTTGCTTAATAGCTTTCTGAAAACTTCAGGACAATTCTTTGCTCCAGGAGAAAATAAGTGGCTCCATGTAGTCAGTGGAATCAGAAAATTTCATTAGCTTGTGCCCAAGAAGGAATCACACTAACTTCTACTCCTGGCTCACTGGCTCACTGGCAGATGTACAAAGTACAAGATAATGTGGTCCAAACACCACCTGGAGAATCTGGGCAATCAGTAGTTAACTAAAATTAGCACTGCCTAGTAATAGGGGATTAATAATATTGGATGAATGTTTTGCAGTTATAATTTGAATTAAGCATTCTGTAATTCTATCTCATTATTTCTATTTATGCACCAGTTTTTGTTGCTACTGTGGCCGTGAAATATTTTCAGTGTTAACTTGGACATGTAAACCATGCCTTTTCAGGAGTTATTGTCAGTCTATGACTGTAGAGAGACAAACACTGACTGCCCAGGCTCCAGGCTTTGGAGGAGGTTTCCTGAGCATGTGCAGGAGATCTTGGAACCTCACTTAAATACACGGTATGTGACAACTTAAGCCATTTCTTTTTGTAACAGCTTTTAAGATTTATTTTTTTTTATTTCAGTTTTGTGATTTTTTTACTCTTCTGTGAAGAGTGATGTATGTATATACAAATGAAGTGTTTCAATGTAAAGCCGAATTAGCACTTCCTGGAATGTAATTCTTTATAAATCAAACATGTGAAATTCTGAACTCATACTTTGCCCAGATCTGCCTGTTTGTCCCCAGAGCATCATCTTATACAATGTATTGAAGCTTCTGTTTCTGTTTTCTTTTCTTTGTAGAAATTCTCACTAGGATTTAAGTTTGCACTCAAATCCATTAATAACCTTTTATTGCTATCCTTTATACAAGTAGAAGGAGCTCACTGGGTTTCAATTTGACTTTTCCTTTGTTGAATTAATGATAAAAATTATGTGAAGAAAATTTCAGATGATGTATGCACCTTAATTTTGTATAATGAACAATATTTCCTTTCTGTTTCTTCATGAAGACAGTCATGCTTATCTGTGATAAATTTTACCATTTTAGACAGCGAACTTCTTGGTGTTTCTTGGGTTTCACAAATGTTCTGATTTTTTTCCTGTCAAAAACATAGTACTCAAATATTTATCAAACTGCATTTCTTAAAATTGATTTGAATAGCACTTTGAGGTATACTTAAATTCTGGTAACATGTTAAATTATTCGTATTTCATGTTTTATTTTAAAAACCTCTAGAATATAAGATGCTGACTACTGAAAGTGTTTACTTAATTTTGATTTCTTAAATATTCAGTATTTGAAATGCAATGTGATTCATAATTATGTGCTTATTTAATTATATAACAAATTAAAAGTTAGTTCTATTAAATGGATATTTAAAAATTACAGGTACAAGAGTTATCAAAAGGCTGTAGATTGGTCTAAGATGAAGAAGCCAATTTACTTAAGCAAATTAGGTGATAATTTTGCAGAATGGTCGGCAACTTGGGCAGGTTATCTTATAACAAAGGTAAGAGAATAAATCTGCTCTCTATATTGCTATGTGCAACACAATTCTTGGACTACATTTCGGTTTCTGAACGGGGTGGATAGGGGAATGTGCCTGTTTATTACAGGCCTATTAAAGCACATACCTACTTCTTGCATCATCAACATAACCATGCCTCTTCACTTCCCAGCATTATTGCTTCTTGGCTAGGTTTCACAGGTAGTGTCAAAGCCAGAAGTCTAGGAAGTTTGCCCTTGTCCTAAGACTATTATACAGCTGAAAGCACTGACAAATGCTTTTGAAAAATATATTAAATGCTTCTGGAAAACCTCAAATTTACCTTCTCAGTTTCTGACAAATTTCTTTGATTTCCCTATAAATTTCTTTTATTTCCTTGTAGCTCCACAGTCCCAGCATCTAAAAAGTACTTACCTCTTTCTTTCCCCTTTCCAACATATGTGACCCACTGAAAACTTCGTTTCTAAATCAAACACTTTAAGAAGTGAATGTAATCACAGTAGCTCAGTAGCTACACTGTCCTCTTTATATTCCAGACAGAGAAGAATTGAATGTCTTCATAACTTCCTACTTTTTACAGGCTTTTAAGGGCAGAAGAGAGGCTGGGTGCAGTAGTAGACTCTTAGTCTTTTAACTTTTTTTATGGCCAGTGCAGATCCCCAGTGGTGTAGGAAACATGGAAAAGTGGAACATGAAGCAATGTTTGCCTGTCTTTCTGTGGTATCAGCAATTGATACATGTAATAGCAGCTGCCATCTCACATCCCTGTTGCAGCTTTAAGTCTGAATCTTCTGTAGGAGACAAGTATCTTAAAATTATTCGATGGAATAAAATTTATATTTGTCAACAAAAAGAAATCTAGTAATTATTTGGGCATTTGCACTTCTCTAATGATGCTTTTCCTGGAAATAATATTTTCTGTAGGTGCGACATGATCTTGCCCGAAAAGTTTTTGATTGCTGCAGTATTATGATGAAGAATGATTATAAAGTAACAATTTATCTGCTTCCACACATCCTTGTCTATGTTTTGTTGGGATGCAGTCAAGAGGATCAACAAGAGGTGAGATGTGTAAGATCTTGGTAGTATTCTTCCTAAGGAGCTGTTCTTAAGAGCTGTTGAACACGTAGACCTATATGAACAAGTTGTGCAAGTTTGAACTCCTTTTCCTGTATTAAGAATAAAAATTTTCTGCCAGAGTTTTGAATATTCTCATACAAGTTTGTGTTGAACTGCTTTTCTGTGGATTTCCATTTATTTCTTTAGTAGGGCCTAGGACAAGGGATTATGCAGTTAATTGTAACTGCAGTAACATCAAGAGCTGGAGTGGTACAAAAAGTAGAGAGTGTAAAACGAAACGATTAAATTGAACTTACATAATTCCAAGAATTCAGAACCATAATTTTTTTTCTTTCCCTTCTATACTCTTAAAATTTAAGTGGGAAAACTATTTAGCTACTAGATTTATGCACAGCAGGAATCAAAGATGTCTTGCAGCAAAGCAGGGATAGGAGAGAAAAGAATCTTCCAGTCTGCTTTCCTTCACTTTGCTTTAGCAGAAGTTGAAGAGATTGAAAAAATGTAACTTACATTCTATTAATTTGAAATTTCTCAGCTAACATAGCTGTATTTAAACATTGTGGGTGTGTAGAGGTGTGTGATAATTTTTCTTGTGTGAACAAGTACATCCACATAAGCATTTGTTATTTATGTTAGCTCATGTTCTGTTGACCAAACCAAACAGGAAGCAGGTCTTTCAGCATGTTATTTGCTTAAATATAAGCAAAAAATAGATCTATGATCTGATAGCCAATATATAACTTGACTCTTATCAAACCTTGAAGTATTGTATTTACAGCAGAAGTGCACTAGCATTCATTGTGTCTTGAAACCTAAAATTCCAGTAATCATGATGGTTACTCTGAAACCAAGGGTTTGCTTTTCGAAGGCTTTCTCCCTGTATACAGTCTCCTGACAACAGCTGTTGCTTGTTTACAGTTTCTTCTTCTTAAGATTGGAATGAAGTTGGCAAATAACATCAAACTTAAAAAAAATAAAATTAAAATAATCTAGTATTTTAGCTTGATTTTTGTGTTAACTGCAGTTTCCTACTATTGTGATCCCCATATGGTGCTCATGTCTTGTATCATATTAATGTAGGTTTACATGGAGATTATGGCTGTTCTGAAACACGATGACCAGTCTACCAGGAGACTTGAAGACAGTGCATCTGATCTAAGTCAGCTGAGCACACAGACTGTGTTCTCCATGCTTGATCATCTAACTCAGTGGGCTAGACATAAGTTTCAAGTACTTATTGCTGAGAAAAATACTGGCCAGTCTAGGAAAGATAGAAGTGATCTAAAAAGTGAGTGATGCTTAATTTATTTAAAATGGCATTTACATTTTTCAACTAAGTATTTAAATTTGCCATTTAGGAATGCAGTGTTACTATAACATGTTAGTCTGCTTTATGATTTCTTACTATCAGATTGTGATTTCCACCTTCTTCCACCTCAAAACCATTGTTTGAATGCATATTGTATACAGATTCAAAATAAAAAAACCAAAATAATAGTTACTTGGTAGTTTTCTAAAGGTTCAATTTAATATATTTTATACAGTTTTGTAAGATGTAGGAAGATCAGGATTGTTTTAAATAAATTATTGTTGACAGAAAACTGCATTATTAAAATAATCAGATTATGTCACTAACTTATGAAAAAAAATGAATTTTGACGCATAAGGTAATTCTTAAAATAAAACATGATTAGACAGACTTTTAAAAATGTTCTTTTTCTGTAGCATCAAGTGAGAACTATGGGGAGTATCAAAATGTGACACGTTTTCTGGACCTCATACCTCAGGATACGCTAGCTGTGGCTTCCTTCCGCTCTAAGGCTTACACAAGGGCTGTGATGCACTTTGAATCATTCATCACAGAGAAAAAACAAAATATTCAGGAGCATCTTGGATTTCTTCAGGTTCTGAAGTTTCTTTTGGGTTTTGTTTGTTTTAATTTAAAATTAAAATAGACACTGATGAAAGAAGCTTTGTGAAATTACTCTCTGAGATGAGAAGAAAAGATGTAGTCAGGCTCTTGCTGTGAGATACAAGTGTTTAATCATCTTTCAGCAATATTTAGTACTTTCCCTCCTTGGCATGCTTCTTGTATGAAAAGGAAGGAGTAGCTTTCTAGTGTATAATGAAATAGTTAAATATGGGTTTGGTGAAAATGTAGCATTTATTTCTTTTAGTTAACTCTGTGCCTTTTGTTAGCGAAAACACAGTCAACTGTAATGAAAAAAAAAAAAACCCCAAAACTCAAAAACACTTTGAAGAATAAACCTCTTAGCTTTCCTAAAGTACAGAAAGAGCTAATGTTGAAAAGGGTTTAAATTATTTTCAAGAAGTATTTTAACCTGTGAGATGAGCCTGTTCTGGTTCCTTATACTCCTCAGTAACATTTTATATTTGAAAAACTTAGTATGTTGCTTTTCCACCTTAAATAATCTACAGCTTCATATTATGCAACGTTATCATGTAATAATAGCATTTTTATTTTGCCCTTTATAGAGGTTGTTTCAGGTAACTTGATGTGCTATTCTTACTCTTTCTGTACTATGAGATCATGAGTATTACAGAATGCTAAGCAAAAATAGGGCTCAATTTTGGAAGTAGCTCTGCAAAACTCACGTTCTTTCATGAAAACTTGATGCCAAAAAGTCCTATGAAGTAGTTTATTCTCCATTGTCAAGAAGATGCATGATTCTTAGCATGTTATATGTAAGATATCTTCTTGTTGTCTTAGAGTTGTTTTTAATGTCAATTTCCATTTCTATTTGAATAAAGAAATTGTATGCTGCTATGCATGAGCCAGACGGAGTAGCTGGGGTGAGTGCAATTCGGAAAGCAGAACCATCTCTCAAAGAACAAATACTTGAACATGAAAGTATTGGCTTGTTAAGAGATGCAACAGCCTGTTACGACAGGGCTATCCAGCTGGAACCGGATCAGGTAAATTCAGGACTTTTCAATTAAATATATGTTGCTGCTATTTTTAAAAATCTTCTTCAGTAAACACAAGGCTTAGCCAAAAATACCTCTCCAGAGCATTTAAGTAAAATGAGAAGGCAAGAGTTTACTGTAGCAGTTGCTGAGTAATTACTGCTATTAGAAGTGTCTATGAACTGAAACAAATTTCTTACTGGGTTTATATTGTCTTTTGCAGGCTTTGGTTAATAGCTGGATGCTTATGCCAAGGTTTTTGCTATGACAAACTTCTGTTAGGACCAATTAAAGCTCAGCCTTTGCATGAGATAACCAGGAACTGGATTGCTTAAGTATCAGTGTCTACCTGGTACATGCAAAGAGAATTATTAAAGCAAATCACCACAGATTGTATTCAAAGTAATTCTGACTTACTGTTTCTGATTATTAACTTCCAGGGAAAATATTCATAATATAAAAGCAATTGGAAATTGATTAAAGAAAACTTAAAATTATTCATCTTCCATTCCTCTCTGGCCATACTTCATTCCCAGGGTATGGAAGACATTTTTATGAAGACTGAAATTGCTTTGAGTTTGGGGGTTATTTCTGTCCTGTGACTTTCTTTCTTCTAGTTCATTTCTTTAAATTAATTTTTTATTCACAGCTCTGATATGGTTATTAATAAATTTAATATCAAACTATATTTGTGGTGAGGTGCGTTTCAAAAATTGCCAATGGTGATCTAAGTTCTTGGATAAACATAGACTTTAAAATTTTGAGTGTTCGTTTAGCTTATGATGCAATTGATAGTGCATTTTCATATTATGAGAAGCATCCAAATAGATGTATTTTCTCATTCAGACTGCATGAATTTAACTGATGTATCTCTCTGATTTTCTTCCCCCCCCCTTTTTCTTTTTTTCTTTGTTTGGGGTTCTTTTTGTTGTTGTTTTTTGGTTTTTTTTCCTCCCCTTATTTCTAGATTATTCATTACCATGGTGTAGTGAAGTCCATGTTAGGCCTTGGTCAGTTATCTACTGTAATTACTCAGGTCAATGGAGTCCTTGCAAACAGGTACTGTAAGCATTTATTACAATGTTTGAGTAATATGAAGCTTTTGTGTTACACCTGTGTCTCAGTAGCCATTTTTGTCCATTGCTAAGCATTTGAGACATATCAACCATAGCCAAATAGCAGTGTGAAGCTAGGAAAACTTAACATGCTTTGTCTATATATTATTTATTTCAAGTACTTCCTGTCTGCACTGTGTGCAGTGGTGATACGTGCTTTAATTCATTAAATAGAATCTTTCCTTCGTTGTCTTACATATTACTGGTTCCAAAGCTATTCTGTAGCCTAATAGAATAAATGGATTGGGAGATGGTAATTTTTAGAAAGAGCCATAGAATTTAAGTATGCCACTTGGAAATTGAATTTGTGAGATTGTGTTGTACAGCTATCGTTTGTTATCAGTGCATATCCTTTGGTTTTATTGAATTTTGTTAGAAGCAAGCTTACCTTGTTTTTTTTCCAAGTAAGGAAAGTTTTATATAAAGAATATTTACAAATGTTGTGTAGGGCGAACATACGGAGGGGGGAAAGGAAAAACAAAAAGTAGTTCAGTGCAAACTTTTATTGCCTTTATTTTCTTTTATAGGCCTGAATGGATTTCTGAATTGAACACTTACAGGGTAGAAGCAGCCTGGAAACTGTCACGATGGGATTTACTGGAAAATTATCTGGCTTCAGGTAAGTTATCATGATACCAAAATACAAATACTTCCTTGCATTTCTGAACAAGTGTATGTGTTAGTCTAATCATCTTGAATCAAGGGGCAGGTATTTTAATTTTTTAGTCTTGGGTTTACTGGAGAGAGGCTTGGTTCTGACAGTCTTGTAGAATTTGTAAATGTATTTGATTGTAAACTTTATAGTATTCGAGTAGAAAATTAAAGCGAGTGTGAGGCCAGCTTTCTTCTGGGTTTGTTTGGGGGGATGGATTTTGAGGTGAAATTACACAGTATTTCTAAAATGCAGTTAATGATTTCTTGAAAAAACTTATTTTTCCAGTAATATGTTAAGACAAATTAGCATGTTCAGATTAAGCAAGAGTTAAAGAGGCTTTTTTTAACTCACCAAAGATGAGAAGTCTACCACATGGAGTGTCAGACTAGGACACTTACTGTTGTCAGCCAAGAAGAAAAATGAAGCAGCTTTTTATGAAAAACTCAAGGTCATTCGAGCAGAACAGATTGTACCCCTTTCAGCAGCAAGCTTTGAAAGAGGATCCTATCAGCGAGGATATGAACACATTATCAGGTCTCTGTTCTTCATGTCATTATTTTCAAATCTAGAAATCATGTAATCAACTATGCAGCAGCAAGAATTTTCCATTTCCACAATAAATGGTACTGGTTTGCATTTTCTGTCACCTTTTTGTTTCTTATACTCACCCAACTGGAACTCTTTGATTAATTGGGAATTTATCTGCTATGAAAAATATAAACAATAAAACTGTTGGGTATAGTCTTTCAGAATTGGCAAACAGGTTTATGTAAGCATCAGGTAATAAAACCCAACAATTTTAAGCATGGAATTAGATAGTACATATAGGTCAGTAATTCCATTAACTTAACTCCAGTAGCTGAAGAGCATTGCTTTTAATCTATATGGCGGCCTAAAAGCACTCCCTTCTTCTATCAGAGAGCAGTAGGAATTGAAACCCCGTCTCTTTCAATATTTTTACTTCTACTTTTTTAATAAATACTGAAGGTAGCTGTAGCAGACTAAAAAGTGAGTTGCCTTTTTTGATGAAAAAGGCATTATACTTTCTCTGCACTGTAAATGCATCATTATGGCAAGATATTGCATGAAATTAGCCAGTTGAAGTATGTATTTCTTAATTACTCCTTAGTTCTACTTTGTGTTGGTAACTTTTGCAGTGTTACTTTATTTAGGAAGGGGAGTTTGAGTATTGAGAAAGAAGTGTTTCAAAATAGTTTGATTTAGTCATTGATCTTGACTACTTGGAAGCCCTTAACCACTGTTTCTCTGTCAGATACACCTACTTACGCTTAGACTCTGCTGGTGAGAACTTTAGCGTTTACAAGCTCTCAGCTTTGCAGCTTTTTAATTATTAGTGACAGCTAATAATAATGGTATTTTTTAATAAATGGAATAACTTTATTGTAAAGGAGGTGTTTAAGTAACAGTATATTGCCTCTAAAATGGTATTTACTGAACATACCAGACTTTGATGAATTATTGCGCAAAGTAATGGATAGAAACACTCTTTCTAAAAATTGACCTCCTTTCCAAGAGAGTTTCATTTTCTCTGTGTTCAGCAGCTTGGCAATGGAATAGTGAGAAAATAACTTAATCAGTTTACAAATCCTTGACTTTTGTGTGTTTGGTTTTGCTGCATTTTTGCATTTTAAGAAGTCCTACTATTTGAAATTTCTTACATGGCTAGCTTTTAGAGAGAAAATGGCAAAAGCTTTGTAAAACTTGCATGCATTTCAAACAACAAGCAATTTATTTTCTTTTTCCTATATTTTTCTAACCCAGGTTGCATATGCTGTGTGAGTTGGAACATAGTATTGGACCAATGTTTCGGCAACCAAATGGGGACTGTGGTAGAGATTCCCTGAATTGGTGTGCTCGTATTGAAATGACCCAAAACTCTTACAGAGCAAAAGAACCCATTTTAGCCCTGAGAAGGGCTTTGCTTAGTCTTAGTAAAAGGTGGGAATGTGACTATTTCTTGTCTATATTGTCAGTAATATTCTGGTTTTCTATATGTATATTAGAAGACAGAAAATAAAACTGGACATTTGTTGTAGATGTAAGCAGTCTTCTCCAGTACTACAAACCTTCAAAATAGAAGGGAAAAGTGGTCTTTATAGGAAAGATAAAGTAGAAATGGGGGAAAAGTATTTGTTTCTAGGCCTAAGTGCAAAGAGGGTGAAACAGATATGTATTACAAGTAACTTGAAATAATCACTATATAGTAGTAATATACTGTATTGAGAAATTTTGTGTTTCACACATTGTGGTATTTACTTCAGATTGTAAAGTAGCATCAATGATTGAAAGTTTTCATTTCTTGCAAAAATATCTCTGCAGCCAGGATTACAGTGAGCTTGTTGGTCAGTGTTGGCTCCAGAGCGCTAGAGTGGCGAGAAAAGCTGGTCATCACCAGACTGCATATAATGCTCTTCTGAATGCGGGGGAATCTCCACTCTCAGAGCTTTATATTGAAAGAGCAAAGTGGCTCTGGTCCAAGGTAAAGAAAATAAAAATCGAACTTATGTGCAAGATAATCTTTTTAGCTTTCTTCAAGGAAAAAGCACACAATCAGTATACGTAAAACAAAATATGTCACCTCGGACTTTCAGCACATTCTGATTGCAGTTGAGCCACATGAAGTTTTTACCTCCCACTGCTAGTCACTACTTTTTTGTATCCGTTGACTTTTCTAGCAGCTGTGTGTGAAACTGGTTGATCACCTGCCTTTGTGAAAGCAGCCCATGCAAATTTAGATTATCTTAATAGTAGATGTTTCCTTAATCTGTATCCTTGTAACTAATACAGGTAGGTAACAAACACGGGAGCAATTACTGTGGTAAACCTAAAGGTACGATAATGCTGAGGTAAAAAGGGAATATAAGAAGCATTTTAAGACAGTACCACACGCGTGGGGACATAGCTTTGCCTTACGTACAATTATAAGATGGGAGTTTTACATTTTACTGAAAGTATATGAAATGTTTTCTTCTTTCCCTTAGGGCGAGGTTCATCAAGCACTCATTGTTCTCCAGAAGGGGGTTGAGTTATGTTTCTCTGAAAATAAAGCACCATGCAATAGCAAAAATCAGCTCATCCATGGTCAGGCAATGCTGCTAGTGGGCAGATTTATGGAAGAAACTGCTAACTTTGAAAGCAATGCAGTTATGAAAAAATATAAGGTAATTTGATACACTACTGTTAACAAGACATTAGTTTTGAATAATAATATAACCCTTAAGTAATTTGTCCTTATGGTCCTGATGATGTCAACCAAGGATAACATCAATGGGATTAAATGATGTATCAATGTGTAGGAGGCAATTAGTACTTCTTTAAAAGATTTAACTATCTGAATTAGCTTTAATATAACATGTGAGTACAGGGAAGTCTGCAGTTCTCAACTTACTGAGTGGGAGCTAAGAATACCTAATGTAATGCTTTTAAAGTAATAAACAAATTACAGGGGCATGGCTTTTTTTATGAATGCACAAATTAGAATTTCTCACTAAAATGTGGGCTACTCTAAATAGACAGTGAGAACTTGATGACGCATTGTGCTACTCTTCATTGGTACTTCTCTCTCTCGTAGTGGTTTATAACTGCACTTTAAATATGCTTACAATCTCTGAAGAACTAGGATGCCTCTAGGAAAAGGGGCAACTGGTATGTTTTTCTTCAACCAACACAGCACTACATTGCTTCATCTTGCTATGCTAGTGAAATACTATGTTGGCATGGATTAATATTGTCAGCTAAACCTGTAGTAGATGCAGATCTTTATGCGTCCTTAAAAGTAGTATGTCTGCCATCTGAGTTTTGGCATTTGATCCTTTTAATACTTACTGCTGTCTTCCTAATAAAAATACTTTTGGAACACTCATATAGAGAAAAGTCTAATGGATGTATCAAATCAAAGGAAGGTTAAAATAATGGGAACTAATGAATTTTTCGTGGCTTATATTAAAATATTAATGCTTAGAATTCTAAACTGTAAAATACTGGCACTAGAAACAAGCCAGTGTTATTAGAGAATGGATGTGCCACTTGCTAAATTATTTCTTTTCTAATGTATGGATTTAGAAGGAAAACAAATGTGGAAAACCGGAATCACTTAGGTAGGAAATGACCTTTTAAGACTGAATCCAGTCATTAACATTCTACTGTTTTACTTTTCAAAAAAACTAAAAGAAACCCAGTATTGAGTTTATCAGGATCAGGAATTTTATAATATTTTTCATGAAACTATAATCTTTCCTAGTTGAAGAAACCTACATCATCTTCTTTTGAATTATCTTGCTCTTTCCAAATCCAAAACGTATTTTAAGAACAGACTTCTAGCTTGTACAGGCATTTATCTTGGGGCCAAATTACAATTTTTGGAGTTAAAGTTACAATTAATACTTCTTTGCACTTAGTTTGCCCAAAAGGAATTAATACAAGATTCTTGCTTCTTGAGAATCTTTTTTTATTATTGTTTTATCTATTTTTATTTTAAATTTAGCAAACTCCAAAAGGTAACTATCTCTTTTTTTATTTTATTGCAGGATGTCACAGTATTCTTGCCAGAATGGGAAGATGGACATTTTTATCTTGCTAAATACTATGATAAATTAATGCCGATGGTAACTGACAACAAGATGGAAAAACAAGGAGATCTGATTAGATACATAGTTCATCATTTTGGGAGGTTAGACCCTAGGGGAACTTTGCTTAGTTTCTATAGAAGGATGACTATTACCCTCGAAAAACAAACCCACAAAAAACTTTTTAAAGGAATATATTGTCTTGCAACAAAACAGACTGACTCAGTTTTTTATGCAGTATTTTAAAACAAGATACTTCATTCTTTTTGTTTTAATACCTAATATTACTTTTGCCTTCTGAATAGGCAATTGTCTGTCTCATGCAAGACAGTTAATTATTTTTTCTGCAAGTTTGATTAATAAAAACAAACTCTTTGTGTATTATTAAGCTTTAGTTGTTGCAGATACATTAAAATGCTGAACATAAGTTTCTGACATCTAGAATGGCATGTGAAACAATTCAGGATGTAGAATTTGTAATGCTTCTAATATATACATATATCATTAACATGGTATGCTTTAAACATGTAATCACAGGTCTTTACAGTATGGAAACCAATTCATCTATCAGTCAATGCCACGAATGCTATCTTTATGGCTGGACTTTGGAGCAAAAGCATATGAATGTGATAAAGGTAGAAGGTTTTTTCCCAGTGCATATTTCCTGTGTCATACTTTTGAATATATGATTGAAAGAACAGTGAAGTATATTTACAATTCTTTGTTTAGACTTGTAACCTGAGATTATATGGAAACAAGGAAGTACTATTATTCTTTTAAATTGCAGGATGTTAGTATGCAGGAGAGGTATTTATTTTAATTACACCCTCCAGATTTTCTTTTAAAATATATAATGAGATAGCGTTGTTCGTGAGGTAACGTAAGTTGATAAACAGACTTAGGAAAAATCCTTGCATGTCACCTGCTATCTAAGTTATCTCATGAGTAATGAATAGTGCTTTCGTATACACTTGCTACAGTACAGTGTTAGGCTTTGGGGCTTATTTCCTATTTGTCTTTGTTCCAGTTGTTGAAGGAATTTTACTGAAATTTAAATGGAGGGGGGAGAGGGGAGAAGGGAAGGAGCAGCATCAAAGCATGTGAAACTACTCCCATAGATGCATTCTGGGTGGGAGTTTTCTGTACAAATGAAAAATGCAAACATTGCCTGCAGGTCTAGAGTGAAGCAGACAATTGTAGCTCCTTGATCTTGACTGGGTTCTATAGATGGGCCAACTGAATTTGGCTGCAGGCACATCAGATGCTGCTTTCTGTGTTGTTAATTTGCTACTCATGCTGGGCCCTCAGGAGCAGGGGTGGAGATAGGAACAGATGTGCTAATCGCATCCTTTGTAAAGAATTCCGTCATTTCCTCTCCACTGAAGGATCCTTTTACTGGAGTGTCCTAGTTCTGTGCCATTGCACCACTTAAAACATCTATTATTCCTCTAATTTTAAGAGTGTAAAAGACAGCTTTTCTAGTATTGTCTATTCCATGTTCTTGTTGTCTCTGCTTGTTTATTTTCTGTTATTCTGGTCAAATATGTACAGAAACATATTTAATTTAAATTATTTCACATTTCCAATGTGGGGAAAAAAGGAAAATAATATTGTCCCCTTGTGTTTTTCAGCTAGTCGTTCAGAACGTGTTCAAATGAAAAATGATTTAGCTAAAATAAATAAGGTGATTACAGAGCACACAAATCACCTGGCACCTTATCAGTTTCTGACAGCTTTTTCTCAATTGATCTCCCGAATCTGCCATTCTCATGATGAAGTCTTCTCAGTTCTGATGGTGATTGTTGCTAAAGTGTTTTTAGCCTATCCCCAGCAAGCAATGTGGATGATGACTGCTGTGTCCAAGGTACTTTGATAAATATAGCTACAGCTTTATTAAGTTTATAAAACTGCTTTCATTAGGGAGAAATGTGAATATAACCTATTTTAATTTAAGATGATAAGAAAATTAAGAGTTGCAGTAGCTGTAATAGTGTTATGGAACGGGATAGCAATGCTATGACTGTGATATTGCAGTCAGACATTACAGATATTACAGTTTAGATATTACTGGTTTTCAGATTACTCTTCAGATATAACAGTTTAAATGTTCCAAATTAGAATGCTAACATGCATCCTGACTTGTAAGATGTATTAGGAAAGGAAGTTTGAACAACAAATAGCTGATGAATTGGGTAGTTATAGACAACAGATTTCGTTGGTTCTAGTAATTGTAATAGTGCTTCCAGTTTAATAATCAAAA
>WTXV02026604.1:0-20547 GCA_009823435.2 Nymphicus hollandicus | reverse complement strand
ACCAAATTCATGGAGTCCTCATGGAAACTAGAAGCAAATCTCTAGGAATGTTTGTTCAAAATCAATGTCAATTTTGGTCTTTAGAGTGTATATGTTGTTTTTCCTTGTGTTCTTTCTTGGCAATGTATGCAGAGGTAGTTGGGGTAAGCATAGTGTATTTTAAGCTTTCACTTGTGCACTGTGTTGTTCGTTCTTTCATTCATTCATCACTTATGATGGTAAAATTTTATGAATTTTAGTTGTAGGATGGTATTAGTTATTTACCAATCATCTTAATTTTAATATAGTATGCAGGGGAAAACAGGTTATCAAAAAGTAAATATTCTAATAAGTGAATATGTGTATATAGTCCTCATGGTATTATATTTCGGAAAATGTAGGATAAAGAGAGAATGAAGAATATGGACATCTTACCTGTCTGCTTTTACATGTGTGTTCAGATGACGTTGACCTTGATCCAAGAAAGCTCAACCAGTTAGAAGTAGTCTGAAAAGAGACCATAGGCACTGGACTTCAGAGGGCTCATAGACATTCTCTTTCAGCAGCAGGGTAAAAGTAACCTATACACAGTCTGCCTTTTTCCCAGAATTAATTATGTCTGTCAGAAGTTAGAGCACATCTGGCCTCTTTATGGGTAGCTTAGCAGTTTATGTATCAAGTTCCTTCTAACAGAAGGAGGTACAGTAGAACCCACCCAAAAATGTCCAGATATTTAATGGTCTCTTTATTATCTTTCACTGACCATGCTGAAATTTATCCAATTGTTCTTTGGCTGCTCTGCCAGAGGAAGAGTGCTCCCATCTAAACAACTTAGGTTAGTATCATCGGTATTTTTTTTTCTGCATTATATTTTTTTCCCTGATTTAATAAACAGTGACACTCTTGTTCTCGCCTCCAGTCCAAGGGTCCTTTCATCACAGAATATGTAGATATTGGGTAATTTTCATAATATTCCAGATATCATGTAGGCTCTGACATGACAAATTTGTCAGCATGGTATTTGGTCAGGTATATTTTTTGCTCTTCTTGGTGTCAGTACTTTGAATATTTTGGGGATTGTCTCATTTTGCCCAGCCCCCATTTCAAATGTTTCCTATTGACTTTTTGGCTTTACTCTGACCTGTCTACAGAAAGCATCCTCAAAACCTAAAGGTTGCTTTACATATGAATTAACAAAAGTTTAAATGCCTGATTTTCATTCATTTACTCTGGAAAACTTGATCATATTTTTAAAGCCACTTGAGAATCTAAAATACTGAGGTTATTTCATGAAATTTAGTCTAATAAATTTAAAAGAATATGCAGTCTTACTGAAAAGCAGTATTCAAGATTATTATGCAGATTTCTTGTTACTTGTCTTGCCAGACCCTTTTATTTTAGCTGAGTTCTCTCTCTATTTAACTTTTTAGTTTCTAAGCAGAAAACTGTGGGATGACCTTGGTAATTACAAGAAAAATGGGAAATTGTTTTGTTTGGATTTCAACAAATTCACTTTGAGGTCAGATTTTTTTCTTTAACAATGTGTGCTCTATCTTCTTGTTCCTAAAAGCATATTTTCAGCAATTTGGCTTAGGTCTGTGGCCACTGGGGAGGAATTCTTTATCTTGGCTTGATATAAGCAAGCTTTCAGAGTATGTATGGGTTAGTGTCTGACTTTGTGCACAGGAAAGCATAATGTTTTTGTCAGGTGGCTTCTGGTTCAATGAAAAAGGTTTTCTTTTTTTTATTTCTTTTTTGTGTATGTTAACTAGGCAACTTCTGAGAAATAGCTCAGGCTTTCAGTATTAATAACTATCCATTTCATTTAAAAAATAATAAATACCCTGCTACATAGCTAGCATGTTTCTATGTCAGTTTGGGGGGGGGGGGGGGGGAATTTAAGTCTAACATGAGGAAAATCTTGATGTGAATGTTATGAGTTTTCACATTCAATTGATACGGAAGGTAAAGGATAGTTGAATACTTCAGCTATAGTGTTCTAATATTTCTTGAAATACTATTAAAATTAAAATAATACCTAGTTATCACTTCCTTAGAGCATTTTGATGCTGAAACCTGAAGAGCCGAATATGTTTTTTATGTTCTCTTACAAGTGTAGTCTTTCAGTGCAGATAGAGGAAGAAGTTTTGACAATAATAAACATAAAGGCAAAATCACAAACACATATTGTGTTTTGGTAACAATTTCAAGAGTTCAGAAAATGAGACAAAGCTAATGTGTGAAATGGACGCCAAGTTAGAATAATTCATTTAAACAAGACTTGATCAGTGTATCTCGGGTTCAGTTCCTGTAAAATATGGCCTGTATTGTAACAGTTTGTTTTATAATAAAAATAATATTTGAAGTAAAAGTTCAAATTTATTTTTCCATGTGAACTGAGAAGAAACTACAATTGGGCTTTTTATGATTTGGTGATTAACTAGACAAGTGGTTTACTTCATGGGTACTATAATAGTTAACACCTGTTTCAACTGGTTTATATTTGTATTGGATGGAACTTTGGCAATCCAATATATCTTGAAAAGCAAAAATCTAATACAAAATATTTCATGGGATGGAAGAAATTACAATAAACAGAGTTCAGCTTAAAATATAAAATGCTTATTATGCACATTTACATAGCCTTTCGTCTGTATTTCTGAAACTGTTACCAGTTTTGTAAAAGTAATCCTAGTTTTTGCGAAGGTCAGTTAAGTGATTATTCAATGTCGTAAAGTAAATACTGTTTCTAAGAAAACTATTTCCTGAGTAGCAGAGGTTGACAGAAATGAATCAATTTGTAAGAAGTCAGTACACCATATTGATTACCATTTGGTTTGTGGCTTCTTTCAAATATGCTTTGGGGACAGGGACCATTGGTAGAAGAGTGGACTGGTCTCCTCATGTGGGTAACCAGGCATGGTTTTTCAGAGCTCATCTCAAAATCCTGTCACAGCACTTATGCTTTCCTGGTTTTCAATAGAGACACTGTTCAGTTGTCATTGTACACATTTAATTTTGTTCAAGGAGTCCTTTCGTTGACTTGGTATCTCTTTTGGTGTAGAAAGTGCTGTTAGAAAGCTAATGGCTCTTCTCCTACTTGAGTCATATCTGTGGTGCCTGGTCCTGCTGGCAGAGGAGCCTGTGGTAATAGAGAAGACTTAAAGAAAGCTAATTTTGTCTGTTACTGCTTCTTGAAGCTGTCATCGCCTGAACACCTTCAGCTGGCATGTGCCAAAGCTGCCAGCTAAGTAAGCACCAAAAAAAAAAAATAAAATCTTCCCTCTGCCCTTCCCATTTAAGTAAGTCTGGGGAGGCTATTCCAGTAAGTGCTACTTATTATACCAAGTGAAGCTAGACCTGGTCCCTACTGTTGCTGCACAGAAAGTTGTACTGTTAGACAAAGGAGAGCAGCACAAGGTGGAAGTGAGCAGCAAAGGCTTTTTTATTTTGGTCGCTGAAAGCTTTCTTATACAACTAAAACCTGTCTGTCTTCCACAAGTAACTACTTGGACTTGTCGTCTTAGAAACATTCCCACAGCAACTGAGGATAGTGGGGCTCTGTGCACCTGTAGGAAGAAACCTCTAAAAGTATTTATAAATTATTATTTGAAGTGGAATTTAGCAAGCCATTAAACTGAACTGCACTTGTTGACATAGTATTTCCTAGATTAGGATTAGTGATGGTAATTTAAACGATAGGCATTAATGTCACTTCTTAATGTTGTTTGTTACTGGTATGGTATTTTGAAATCATTAATTTCACTTGAAGTCATAAAATGCAACACTTTATCTATTAAAATATGAAAGCTTATTTCAAATTTAATGATGAATTGGCTACATAGTGCCTTCCATGCATCACAGGGACAGCAATGCTGGCCTCCTGAGCCTCCCACAAAAGACTTGTTCTCTTGGGTGTTTGAGAACTTGGAAATTTACTGCTTTTTGAAAGAAGCTTTGTTTGATATTGAAGTTCTAAGTGATATCAATAAAATTATTAAAATAATCTGCCATATATGCCAGATCTAAATTTTGGGAGCTTTTCAACATGGTATTTCAAAGATGGGTTTGTTTTGAGAATTGAGGTTAATACTCCAGAGAGTTGTTTAGGAAAGTTGAGCTTAGGATGCAATGACCTAGTAGATGTTTTTCCTAAATACAAAGTAATCCTTGCTTTTGCTTCAATTTATCTGATTTGAGGTAAACCTCAGTGTCTTATTGAACTGCAGCTCATTGTAGTGAACACTGAAAATGGTTTCAATTTTTAATGACTTGTACATAGATTTCATAACTCCAAAACGCTTCTCTTGCTTATTTCCATGCAGATGATGTTGGTTTTGTCTTGTTTCAACAAAAATCTCTTTAGCCTTTCAATAATGAAAGAAATGGATAAGTTTCCCCTTGTGTTTGGTAATCTTAATGTTTCCAGAGGTGCTAGAACTATCTTTCCCTGCTTTGGAGAGGAAGAAAAGCTTCAAGATAATTTAATATGAATAGTAAATGATTTGCACACATTGGAAGCTTTTTAAAATATAGATACTTAGACTAAAATGTATTTAATTGTGGTTAGCATCCCAAAATTCATACACTACTGATGAAATATTTTTTTTTTTCTTAACTGTAATTTTTCCTAGAAATAAGAAAGTAAGCTTTAGGAAGCAAGTAGAATAAAAGAGAAGAATAGTTAACCTAAAAGGAAGCATAATGTACTGCTTCATATAGTTTGTCTTAAAATTTCTAGGTATTTTTCTTTTTTATAGTGAAAGATACCATCCTAAATGTGATTCAGTACTTTAACCCTTTTTTTATTATTTTTTTTGCATTTTTAAGCACATAATAGAGATGGTAATGACTACATCACCTTAATATACAACAACTATTTTATATGAGAAATTATCAGAGGTATACCTCTTCAAGGATTAAATAGTTCTGTACCATGGAAGCAAAATGTCAAAATACTAATATATCACAATATGGTTTTAGTTACGTGAAAACTGGTTTAAGGTACACAGATCTTAAACTTCAGTGTTTCTTTCCAAAAAACGTCATACAGTCTTCCCTGCCTTTTCATAGATATCGCCAGACCTGTCAAATAGGTTGTCATAAAACATCTTATGCGCCAAAAATCTATAGTGAAAGACAATGTCTTTATAGTATGGAGTAACAACTAAAACCATTGATTATAAACTCAAGATGTTTCAAAGTGCCATTTGCTCCAACTTCAGTGTTCTCAGCACTGTTTTGTTATTTGGTTGTGTTTTTATTTTTGTGTGTGTTTTTGTTTTGTGTTTGGCTTGTTTTGTTTTGTGTTTTTGGTTTTTTTTTCTGTGAAGCCAGTTTAGGATGTTCTCATTCCCTCTTCTTTCTTACTTTGTCTGTGCTTGTTGGAGTCCATCTGTTGTGCCATACATTTGTTGTTGGGGCCAAGCTGTAAATCAGTTCACCAGAATGATTCGGAGCATCACTGTTATTATCTAAGCCATCTTTTGTTTGTATTCAGTTTAGAAATATGTAGCTGTAGCTGGAACAAAATCTGTCTATTCTCAAAACTGCAACTTCAACCTCACATCTGTCATGTTCTCATCTCCAATTTATCTCCTCTACCTTCTGATTAAAAGCATCTTGGTCCTGTGTTTCACTTGAAAAGCGTGGTGGTACTCCTTGATTCCCAGAAGTGCTTCATAGCAGTTCCTGAGTTAATGGAAAACTTGTGAAATAACATGCATCTATGAAGTGGCTGCTTCAAAAGAAAGTTGTGGTCTTCAAAAGAAGTTGTGTATTTCTGTGGCATCAGTAGCTTGTAAGTCTGAAAAACTGAAATCTTCACCAGTTGTTTCCTCTGCTTTCAGAAAATTTTGTTCTGGTGAAAGTGCACCAGTTCACTCTTCTCTTAAAAGCACTTGCAGTTTTTGAGGGTGAGGAGGGCTTAGTTTTCTTCTCACAGTTGTGGAAATGTTGAATCTGGAATTGCTCTACAGCAAGATGACTGCTTGACAGGCTTCATTCACTGCATCTAGTCTGACTACGCTTGAGTTGAATAACAAACTTCTGAACTGTATAAAATAAAACTCTTGTTGTACACTTTTTCCACGGTATTTAAGTGTTGTTGATATTTTGAGAAGCCTGTTTCAAATGCAGTGCAGTCCGTCCTCTGTAGTGGAAAGTCGTCTTGTGCCTCTAGCCTGTCTCTGCTCAGTTGCATTTGTTCTTAGATTGAGTTATCGGAGTTAACCTTAAATTTGGAATTGCTTGTGTAATCTGAAGAGTGGGGAGAGCTAAGTACCTGAAATAGTCTTGAAGACAAGGTGATGGGGTAAGCTAAGAGAAATACATGAAAATACAGAGAAATACATGAGAAATACAGAGAAATCACAATGACTAGTTTCTTTAGAGATCCAGTACCATTTGGGAAACTTCATTTAGGACTTGGAGTTCTATTTGAAGGCATCCCTTTCTCTAGGGTAAAGGAAATTATCCTCTTCATCATCTTGAGCTACTGTTTTGAATTGATTGCTAGGTCTCAAGTTGCTACATAGGTAAGCTACAATGTAAGCTATATGCGCTACAGCTTACTAAAAATCTATGATTTTAAGTGCTGCCATTTACATTAACTAAATTTAAAATTATGGGTTTAAATACATGTGGGGGATAGTCAAAATCTTGCTCTTGAAATCACTGATTTATACAATTGCTTCTAGGCTATGTTCTGCAATGATGTTTTGTTCTGCCATTGTGATGGTCTTAGCATTGTTCTTGAAAAGTACTCTGAAGGCTCTGTACTCCTTTACAGCCACATGTACTTAGTTATTACTCACTCTTCCTTTTGTTAGCATTACCTTTTATGTAAATACAAATGTTCCAGTATGACCAGTACAGCCCTACAGTAAAGGGGGCATTTTAGTGTGCTGGCATATGTACATCTAGGTATGTAGGTCTGTTTTCACAAAATCAATATTTTACCTTTCAGTCTTTTGATTTCCTAGCCTAAGAGGGTGAAAATCTTAATTTTCCTGTTTAACAAGGGTTTCTTTGCCCGCAGTTGCCAAGCCCTACCAGTAGCTGTGTTCAGTGCCACTTTTAGCTTTGAGTCACCTCTCTTGAATGTCACTCTCAAGTGTTCAAATGTGCTTATGTCTCTGGTTTGTACAATGGCACCATTTCTAGTGGAACTATGTAGGGTTACCTTTTGTTTTACAGCTGCTTTGAATGTAGTAGTTCATAAACATTGGCTGGTGGAAAGTACATGTTGCAAAATTTCACTGGATAACAAATGAGAGGAATACTTAACTGCAGTAATAACTGTTTAGATTTTTGTGGTATTTGCTCAGTCTCAGAAAGCCAAATAGCAGTAGCTCTGTATTTCTCATCAATATAAAAAATAGCAGAATAGAGGAAAAAAAATTTTAAATGTGATTCTAGCTTACTGTAATGCTTATTCTTGTTTTGGTTCTAATTTTTAACCTTGATATAGCAAAACTTGTGCCCTCCTAGCTTTATTTTGATTCTTCTATCGGTGGATTTACACAATAAAGTATGCAGTGTGAATATATTACTGGACTTAAATGTCTGTATTTACTTTGTAAGTAAAATATGTATCAATGTTATAGCTCTAGGTTGCAATTATTAACATCTGCTTGGATTCCATCTTCAGCAACTGACTTGCAAAAGGTTGTTCTCTGTCTTGGTGGTTGACAAATATTTACTGTATGAGAAAAAAATACTGAGTTATAATTTCACATGAGCATGTACTCATTGAAAACTTCTCTATGTAAATCTGTAAATTTCCTCCTCTATATTTTGTAACCAGATTGCACTTTTGTTTTACAGCTGCTGCGGAGGGCAAAGGGAAAAGTGGGGAAGACTTTTTTCAGAAGGTAAGAGAGATATATAATTCTATAACATCAGTTGACTAGAGAAGAAACTTACGCCCGTTGCTCATTCATGAGCAACCTAATGTGCTGTTTCCACTGTATTGATCAAATTCCAAAAATGTTTGTCATTTAATGTCTAACCATCAGCTGTGCATGGAATGGGATGAGAAATGTTCTTTGTTTGCTGATGTCATGCATGCACAACAACTTAATTCTTCTTTAACTGGAATGTCAAAATGTATGCTATAAAAGTTTATTTTTCTTAATAGTGGGGATTCATCCAAAAGAGGAGAGATGGTCTCGAGGTTTTTATGGTACGCATAAACACTACATCCTGTTACTGAAAAACTGGCATGAAACTTATTGTGATATTGTTAAAAGCATAAATATTTGGTTGAGAAATGCAAAGGCCTTTTAAGAGAGAAATGCACAATCCACAGAGTGATTCAATAAAGTTTGTGGTTAGACAGAGGCATGGAAGTACTGGGAAAAATAGTCCTGCAGCAGCTAAGCTACAAAGAGAAGCATGGTCAGGAGCAACGACTTCAAAATTAATTTTGCAAAGCACCATGGGTTGTTCTTTTGTGGGGTGTTTTTTTTCTCTTCTCCCCCAAGAACATTGTGTAAAATATTATTCACAAGATACATTAATGAAGATCTGCATACAGTATGCTAATAAAAATGATGAGCTGCTTTGTCTGTTGTGCCTGTAGAGAAGTCATTATAAATGTTTGTGCTGTATACTAAAGTGCCTTGAAACTCCTTTTTAATTGGTTGAGCATTAAATAAATTTTGCAGTATTTTCCATATTTTCTTAGTATTTGTAAGTGGTACCTGAAGAAAGGTTTCTCTTTAAATGTGAAAGAATACTTTGTCCTGCACATGGTTATCAAGTGCTTTGATGAAGGCTGGTGGGGAGGAGTATGTATGCTGCTGAAATGTTTATTTTTTAATGTGTTTTTTATATATTTTTATTATTTATATTTATATATTTTTTTAATGTATGATGTAAAAGTCTTCAGATGATGTTCTTGGCTGACATTAAGAGTTATTTTCTGAACATGATGCTCGTGTTTCACTGTCTAATATTAGTGTGTGCAGAGAAGAATGTACTAATAATTCTGTCTTAGGACTTTATGAAAATGCATTGAGTTTTTTATTTGCTGAATCAATGCTAAGCCATAGTAGTGTATACTTCATTCTATGCATCATTTGTTTTACAACAGCATTTTTTCACCCTTGTATAAATTTGCTTATAGTTCTTGAAGCTGTGGATAAAATATTTCCTCTGTGTGAGACTGAGTGACTTCAATACTTGTATATTTGAAAACTTGATTATTTACTGTAGGTATGATGCACCTGAGAACTATGTGCTTACTAGTGTAATAGCAAAAGATCTTGATTTTAGAGGGAAAACAAAATGTGCTAAACTGAAGTACGTGAATAAGAGTATACTACTTATCCATATAGGTAATATAGTGGCTATTTTAGCATTAATATATTGTCGTGCATGTGCATAATTAGTATATGGGCACAGGGTGGAGGCTGTGATAAGTCAAAGTGAATCAGCTTTAACCTTCTTTGTACAGTCTCATCAAATCAATAGATTGCATAAGTTTGAGTACATACACACAATGCTACAGCTAATAAAACCAGATGGAAACTATCTTCTCAGAGTTTTCTTGTTTAAAAAAAAAAAATCTTTGGACAGTTGCTCATAGCTTACTCACTGTCTCTGTCTGTGCAATTTCCTTTAATCAGAGTTGAGCTTTTTCTTTTCTCATGTGAAATGAGTAAGGCAGAATTTCTGGAGGTAGAATGAACACCCTTTTCATGTGTTTCAGGTTGTCTAGTAAGTAAAAAAGTGATTTGTAGCAGTAGGAACACAATGCAAACTGAGGTGGCAAGATACTTTCAGAAACTTAATATTAATTTGAAGCTATAGTAAATGCATTTTTGTTTTAAAAATAGTTTTGAAAATGAGACTTCAGGATATTATTTGCAGTCTTTTGAGTGGAATGTGGAGGGGAAGTGCATCATTTCAGAAGTGCATCAAGGACTGAGGGTATAATTTGTGTAAATAATGCCATGTTTAGTATTTTTTGCCGAACTTTACTGTCAACATATTAAAGATGATATGTGGAAAGGGATGTGTGAGGTGAAAGAAGTTTCTATTTGAATGCTTGAAATGATGGAAGTAACAAGGCAAAGATTCCGCAAGGTGATTCCCTATGTCAAGACACGCAGACCAAGAAGGAGGAGAGAGGAGGCTGGTACTGGAGGGAGTGAGGCAATGCTGACTTCTTGCAGATGGCTGTGTTAATTGGCTTCTGGGTCTTACTTGGTGGCTGGTCAGTAGAGAACAGTGCTCAGTTCTGTATCAGCTTGCCCTCAGGAGGAAGAAAAATTGCTCATATGTTCTCTGATTTGGGCTCAAAATCAGGAACTCGGCCTAGATTGTTAAGATACATATAGTATGCTTTAATGAATCTGTCATGCTTTTGAAGAAAGGAAAGTTAATACAAGGGTTTGGTGCTAAGTAGTCTTTTACTAGTCTTCTAACATGTGAGCAATTTGAATTTTTATAATCAAGTATAATCTCAGTGGATGGGAACTGCTTTTATCAACTTATCTTTTGAAATATAATAATAATAACTTAAACATCAAAATGCATTATTTCACTGAGCATTTTAGCAGAAACAAGCACCTGTTCTGTACTTGCTGGTAGAGTTACAAAATAAGCCCCACTTCTTAGCTGCAAATGGCAAATTAAGCTAATATTTCTGCCCCATCATGACAGGGAAAATCAAGTGATGAAGTACCCCTTCCTCTGCTCCTGAATTAAAGTGAAAAGCAGAAAAATAGGTTTTGGTAAAAAAACCACACCAGAGCAGAAAAAAACCCCAAAACAAACAAAAAACCCCTAAAGGCTTTTTCCTAATCTTTCTAACTTTTAGTACTGCTTCAAAGTGGAGAAAACCTAACAGTCTAATATGGATTTTTCAAGTCCCTTGGGAGCTGCTAATAATTTAGCAAGAAATAAGTAAATAATGTGATAGTTTTCTGTCTAGAGCTCTCCAATCTGTAGCTCAGTAACAGGTAATCCTTAAATAAACATGGATTGGCTTGCTTTTGTGTTAAATGCTCTTTATGTAAAAGATCCTTGCAGACCTTGCTTTATATATTATTGTCCTAATTCATTCCATGAGAGCAATACATAATGTGAAGCTATTAACACTTTTTGAGCCAGCGTCCATTTTCAGTTGATGGTGGAATTTTTCCAGAGTTCCATAACATCTGGTTCACGCCTCATAGGCAAGCAAGGCCCTTCCCAGGAAAAGCCAGGACATTGTTCCAAGGAACATATAATTTATGTAGCCCTATAGATATGCATGGCACTCTTACATAAAATGTAAGAAGGTGGCTGGTTTCTGCCCTGAAGAATTCATAATCCTAAACAGATGAGTGTTAGCTGTGTAGACAGAGGGGAATTTAATGCATCATTTCTGTTTGTTTTTAATTCTTGTGTCATGAAGTCTTTTTTAACTCTTGAACACTTAGGCTGATAACCTTTCATTCTGATTTTTTTCAGGGCAACTGTCTAGCCTTATTAGGGGACTGTCAATAATATCGTGGGTGCTAGGTGAAGGTTGTGGGATTAGAAGTTGTGTGGAGTTCTTGCACTAATGTGGTACTGCATGTGCAGAGGGTAGTGATTGGAAATGGTGCACGTGTGGTGCTCTGCCCAAGTGCTTGACTCTAGGTCAGATGTAAACTCATTTTGGCATAATTCAGAGTGTGTGTTAGCCATGGGTGTCTTGAGTATTTCTGAAAGAGCACGTTGGCTGCTCTTTCCTGGCTTTCAATAGTACATTTTCAGAATTTGATTGAGAAGTACAGTATACAACCAGGCAGCTGTAACTTGTGGGGTTTATTTTGTTTCTGAATGTTTGAGATTTAGGTTTTGTGGGGGTTTTGTTTGTTTTGTGGTGTTATGGTTGGTTTTTTGTGGGGTTTTTTTGGTTGGTTTTTATTATGTTTTTTGTTACTTAAAGGGAAATTGTCTTTGTAGGAATACATCTATTTGCGTAGTTGCAGATACCTAAGGTTTTCCAAGGTATCCCTGGATTTACTCAAAATGTGTGTTTAAATGCCCATGCTTCTCTTGACTGCGAACTTTGTTATTCCCTGAAGGGGATGTAATCATGCCTGGAAGTATGAAGATGCAAATGGGCAGATGTTGCATATGCATACCAAAATCTTTTATTAATATTAGGAGCTTAAAAATACAAAGGAAGACTAAGGTTTTCTTTTCTTCGTTTCTTCTTCCTGTTCTTACATATAACATGCTTCATCTGTAGCTTCGTATTTTATTAAATGGGTAGTACCTTAAAAGATAGTGAAGTATCTTCCATTTTGGAAGCAGTATTTTCTGAAACAGTCCTTTAAAATGAATTGTGTTTCCAGCATATATATTGGAAGCAGTAGTAGTAAGAGTTTGTTTTGTTTTAGGATTTTTATTTATTTTTAACTAAAATTGCAATTATTTTAAGAAAAAATAGGTATATCTAACTGCATCTTTAATCAACTCTCTGTTAAGTCGCACCTCTGTATGCAGTAATTATAAATGGATGTGCATTATCCTTATTTGTTTAGGAGGCTCAGTCATGAAAGGAAGTAAGGAAGTTTCCTCAAGCCCTGTTTGCTTATCTAACACAGTAAAAGCTTGTTTTGCAACATTCTGTGTTTCTACTTGTATCTTTCAAAAAGGTTTAAGTTGATCTGGGGAAAACCTTGTTACTTTTGGAAAATCCTATGTATGAATATGTTGATACAGTGTTTATGTACACATGAATGTTTTTGTACATGTAGATAATGCATACTGATACAAATAAACGTAACAAATTATATTTCCTCTGTTTTCAGTACGTCAAGCTGAAAGTTGGTCAGTCTTCCTTTTTAATCTCTGAACATGAAACATGTAGGCAGAGCTTCAAATGTGAATGGCTTAGGGCATTTTCAAGCATAAAACATATTAATCATTGACTGGGGACTAAGATGTCTCAGGCTAATTATTATCTATGTTCAGCAGTAACTTCTGAAGGGCTTTCCATGTGTCTTCATCCGTGACTTCTCTCGAACTGCCTATTTATAATTATAGTTTCCCTAAGGCTGTATTCCCATTTCTGATGGCAATCGCTCAGCTATCAGTTTCTTCCATTGCTATTTATCTTGCTAGTGAGACAGGGTGAGTTCATGGGTATTATACGTTATCATGGGTTTTGTCTCTATTTCAACCACAGGAGCAGTTTTGAACTGCAGAAACTGGTTCCACACCTTCTACTTTTTCCAGGTAGAAATCAGTATCTACATTAACGTTACAATAACCTCTTGATATAGAGTTTAGCTCATAGTATATGACAAGGATATATTAAGGCCATACGTTTCCCAAATTTGTTTGAAACGCCTGGCTGTGCTACGCTGTAATGGCAGTGTTGGCATGCACTTCTAATTTACATTTAGCTTCCTCTCATCTAGCTTCCTGGGAATAGGAAGCTACTGCTCAGAGAGGACGGTATGGATTATGGAGTTGAAAGAATGTCAATGGCACTCAACATTTGCAGGAAATCTTAGATTGAGAGGTTATCTCCCTTTTGGCAAAACCACACCCAGTGGAAGGAAAGAGACTGTTTAGGTTGGATTTGTTTTCTCTAAAAAGGTAAATCAAGAATGCTTACTTAGCTCTGCCTGACCTAAGCAAAAAGTTAAGTGGAAGGAAGGCTTCATTCTTGTGGAAAACTGCATTTGTCATTACTAGTATAGGAATCATTCTGTTAAGGGAATGGAGTAGTTACAAGGTTGTTGTGTTTTCTCTTTTTATTTCATCTTTAGTTTCTTCTCTATTCTTATATATATATATATAATCGGGACAATCTTGAGTGTTTGTTGTATCTATAACAAGAAAATGCTCTCTGATGGGCCTAATTCTTGTAAGTGCACACTGAAGGTAGATTAAAATTGCAACTGTCCTTGATGAGTTGCTTGTGAATAATTTCCTTGGCCAGGAACAGTGGGAATTTAGATCACTAGAATTATTCTGAGCGATTCTCTGCATCACTGCTTGGAGGTTGGTCCAAGTTCCAAATCAATCTGAGTTTTAGGTGGTGAAGTTGCATTTTATACCATTCTTGTTATACTTAACATTTTGTGCAAGATTTCTTGCATTGTAAAGCAATGGAGTAGGAGCAATTTATCACCATGTTGTCTATTGAGATGCTTAATCCTTTTCACTCTGAAGGTTCAATCCTCAAAATAGCAGAGTGGTTGTGGGGTTTGGTTTTGTTTTGTTTTTTGGACTTAGAAATGCTTGTACTCTTTACCTCTGGAGGAAAAAAAAAATGAACAAAGTGGATGTAAGTATGAGAAGGGTACAAAATTAATAATACAGTGGACTCCTGATTTATAGGGAGGAGACTTGCTGCTTCTAGTTTGGAGGGAAGAGTTTTCTGCATACTGGTGTTTCTACTGATGTGCTGTGGGGGCCTCATTGTTAAGTAATATTTTTTTCTTTAAGTTCCCCTTGTGTAGAATTAATTAATTCTACATACAGAGATTTATAGCTTCTTTTCTTGCATGCTTAGGTAATAACTTCACACCTTTTAGTATACTTTCAGTCATTTGTTTAAAATGACAGTATTACCTCTGACCTTTCAATTAATATTTCTATTGAGGGTGAACGAAACATGCAAGTCAAGTAACAGGAGGACTTCAATGTTTCTCCATAGGTAAGGGCATTTGATAGTTTTCTTCTCACATAACTGTATTTGCTGTATGTATAAATAAAGTGCAGTTATATAAATGCTATTTTTCACTTAGTGCAGTTTTTGGACACAGCAACAATACTAACACACTTGCTTACTTAAGACCCTTGTTTTAAAAATTATCTTTTCCAGTGCATTTCAGGTAAAGTGAAGGTTAAGAAAAGATGCAGTATGTGTGCATATATTCTTTTCCCTTCTAAGGTTACTTACAAACTTATTAAAGGGTTTTCTGTGTGTTATAGTTCTCTCCATGCTACCACTCTGCACAGGAGATGGTTTTTCTGCCAGTCAAGAGCACAAACTGCAAAATCAAAATGGTGTTTTAGTCTGGAACGTGTTGGGTGCTTCAGGGCCATTTGCTGTTGCTGTTGCTGCTCCTGCTCAGAAATAGCACCTTGCCATTACCTGCAGAAAGGTTGCATTAATACTGTGGAGTCACATGCACTGTACTGTCTTCTAAGAGTACTGGTTGCATTATAAACAGTAAATTCTAGTTCCAAATTACATATGTAGACCACCTGAGGGGGGAGGAAACCTGAGAGGAGGGGAAATACAACAGGGCTTGGGAAAGGAATATATTAGTATACCCAAAATGTAGGCCAGACTTGTGAAAGAGCTGCATATTTGCACTGAGCTTTGGGCTACGTTTTGTTATCTCCTTTCTTTTAACTTCTTACATGCCCTGTATTTTCACACCAAACCCAATAGTCCTTGACACTGTACCACTGATGTGTTTGGCTGTGGCATCTCAAGTGCTTACTGTGGTCCCACCAGTTCTAGAGGCTGAATTCATGCTGTCAGTTCCTGGGTAACTTTACACAATTCCTTTTTGTGTGGTTATCTTCCTTTCCATCCTTGTTCTTCTCCTGCTTTCTCTTCTTCCCCAACCCCCAAAAAACAACAAACCATTAAATAGAATACTTACTTATTCTAGTTGTAGCTACACCCATTGATCTGTTCTTGCTGCCAAAACTCATATTCAGGGATTAGCCATCCTCTCAGATACTGCTTCTTCACCACTTCTGCATTAGGAGAAGAAATAATTATTAGCTAATGTAGAATTTTGTCTACTGTGACTTTCCAGCTCAGGTCTTCCGCTTACATATAATTTTGTTGTTGTTTTGGGGTTCATACATGCTGAGGGAGTCACACTACTCTAATCAATCTCTCTGAATGAAGAAGATGCAAGATGAGCACTTTGATTGTGAAACAATATATTCAGAGAATGGCAAAACATTAAGAAACTGTTTTTGTTTTGGTTTTACAAGGCATTCTGAGGTCTGGTTTTAAGCTTGTCACATGTCCCCTTTTGGTTAATAGTGAAATAGATTGTACATTTAATGGTTTGGTTTTCCAAAGCAAAATGCTCATTTGGATGTTAAGGTTGTATAATGAGTTGTATAAATCTGCAGTACTGAATTTTGACTCTTCTTGTGACAGCCAGTTAATTGGATAATGTCCTTTTGCCCCAGTACTCTTGCCTGTTAATTACAAGCAGATTTTGCATGAAAGCTGTGACTATCTTTATGGTGAGATTTTGTCTGTGCCTCTTTCTTCTTAGAAAAATGTTTTTGTTGTCAAAGTTAGAATAAAATTGTTGTTCAACTGGAACTCCAAACTTCCAAATATTTTATGCACAGCTCCAGTTTTCATTATGCTTCTTAAAGCTGTGTTCAGAATACAAGTTTGTGCTTTTCATATTCAGTTTGATTTAGAAATACTAGTTTAGTTGCCTTTTCACTTCTTGTGGCTACTTTATTGAGTTAAAGCAGTTGGAGCACTTGATTTATGAGAAACAGACATTTTAGCAGAAAGTGTTGTTATGAAATACAGCTTCTGTGTGTTTGTAAATGATGGTTGGTAAGGATCTGTATCTGCCTTAAAATGAGGATTTGTGTCTACCAACATGCCATTTTACAGATTAAGATAGTATTACATGTCAGCTTAATATTAAACAACTTCACTATTTATTTAAGATGGCCCTAGGTGTTAAGGGAAACAGGCAGAAGATAAGAATGATGATGATCTTGTAATAAGATAAATGTGATCAAATCATTTGGACGTATCTAATGGCAATTACAATTACCTACTGAATTTTGCGTTCTGAAGAATAATTTAGGTAATACTTGGAAAAACATGCTTAAAAATCTGTATCGGATGATGGATGACAATGTCAAGTTCTATCATGTTTTTGTCTCCTTTTTGTGAGAAAACTGGCACTGGAGTGGTTTTGATGCTTTAAAAAAATAACTAATGTTTTACAGCCTTTGTTTTTCAAGCTCACTTCATTTATTCAAAATCATATGTAAAAGCTTTTGCTGCTGTTTCATCTTAAGGTTATTCAACCAGCATTGTGATTTAACCTCACTGCTTAAGTATTTCCTATTTTATCCTCTGAACAGTGTGCTCCTGTGAATAATTAAGCAATTAAAATGTACCTGTAGAAAGCAAAAAGATACATGGTAGGGTTCAGGAATTATTTGTGATGGGAGAAATCAGGGTGAGTGGTGGCAGGAATCTTTCTACTTGCAGAGCATAGTAGGATATCGACATAATGCTTGGCTTCCTCTCTGCACGCACAATAGCAAATGCTTCTTACTGTTTGGGCCTGCAAAAGAGTGTTTGTTTTTATGATAGGGAGACTATCTTCCCATTAATACTCCATGTTTATGGAAAAATATATTAGTCACATTTTGAAAAGCCGTTTACTGTTGATATTCTCGTGTTCCACTTTCTCTGCTGTCTTGCACAGTACCTTTATCTTTGTCATCTGTAAAATGGATGGAACAAATTTTCTTGAGAATTTGGGTAGAAAAGCCCTATTGAAAATGGGGATGGATACAGTGATGTAAGAAAATCAGTCAGTTACCTTCCCTTCAGCAGCAGTGTATGAAGTATTTCTTACGGATGAGTTATTCTCCATAAACATAATGAACTATGGTGTTCTATGGTGAACTTTTAGTGTGAGGTGTCCCTGCCCATGGCAGGGGGGTTGGAACTAGATGATCTTAAGGTCCTTTCCAACCCTAACTATTCTATGATTCTATGGTGATTAAAAAAAATTGCTGGGTTTTCTTCAATCTGATGGAGATTCAACTTCAAAATAAGATTACTGAACATATACTTGCAGAATTTCTATTATCATGACCTTTATACCAATAATACTTTCTCTAATCTTCCCTGTCCTTCCATGTCCTCATCCTATATGGGAATTTCTCCTCTGCAGCATTTTTTAACTGTACACAGTTACACTGGGAAACACTTGTTTCTTAGTAATAAATGTTGGGGATTGTTTCTGGCTCCAGATGCTTTATAGTCCTCATGTCAGTGAAGAAAGGGATATTCACTGATGCTGTGTTAAAATGGAGATTAGGAGCCATCTTGAACATGCAGATGCAATTGGTTTGGAAGTTCCAGATGGTCATGTTGTCAAAAATAGTTCTCTAGATGTGCCCTAATACTGGTTGCTCCAAGGTATGCTTACAAAATATAAATGAACAGTGTTTATCCTGCATTTCCAGTCCCTCCGCAATATCTGTTTGATGGGAAACTTCATCCCTGCAACTGTTTTTTGGGGGGAGGGAGAAGTACTGATATAACTCAGCCATCTATATTTTGTCTCTTACTTTATTGTGGCTTTTGTTTGTCTCATTCACTATACTTTCCCCTCTTTTCTTTTTTACCTCTTTGTGTTGTTGGAAGGTTATTCTAAGAAATATTCTGAGATGTGTAAACATAGGGTTGAAAATTAAAAAACCACCATGGTTTTGGTCTGCATACACAGGCAGTTTCTGAGTAAAAAAGAACAGTATCTGGAAGGATATAGTGGGTTGGGTTTTTTTTTCCCTATAGTGTCCTCTTTTGCTTTGTCACTTAACCTCCTTAATTGCCCCCAGTATCTCAGGGCAAACTGGACCACTTTGACTTTTTAATTAAGTTAGAAGAAGCACTGCTTTGTTGCTTCCCCTGCTTCTCATCCATCTCTCTTATGCTGCCTCAGAGACAGTAATGATTTTTATTTGCATAGATAAGATCACCTGTAGTTATTCACCCTAATTTTCATGTGTATAATTTACCCAACTGGTCTGCTAAAATACTTCATGCATGATGTTCAGTTTTCAGTGTTTGTCACCAGGGCCATGGACAGGATTCACAGTCTGCATACAAGAAACAGAGTATAGTCTCTAAAATACTCTAGACTTGCCAAAGAATTTAGGTGCTCTCTGAGGATTTACATTGTTTGATAGCTGCAAATAAGGTACCACTGAGTACTGCAAATGTTTAAGTGTCTAGTCCCATTGTTGATGTTGATCTAAGGCTAGGTGTTTCTGTTTTGTTGGGTTTTTTAACCTGCATAGATGAAAGCCTAGGAAATCTCTTTGAAGACAAAACCTCAGCTGTTCAAAATAGGATATAGACAGATAAATAAAAGCTACTAGTGGGCATACAATTTCATTACTTTCTAGGGTTGATAATAGCATGAAAAATTCAGGGTACCTACAGAGCCTTAGTCTTGTGTAATCTTAAAAAAAAGTTCTTACCTATAGATAAACATCTAAAAATATCATTTAAATGTGTTAACAGATTTTTTTTTTAATATCTATAATTATTTTCTTGGTACCCTACATATTGAAGTAGTATATGTGTGCTCTTTTGTATTAAGGTTAAACTGAGGAAGCTAATTCTCCACACTGAAAGAGAGGAGTTTTCCACTGGTCAATAAAAAATTGCCTTTTTCTGACAGTTTTATTTTGTTATTCAGTTGGAATGAGCTTGTTGTTGAGCTGAAGTTGTGGAAACTAATTCTAGAAACATACTGGTAGATGCAGGTTCCTCTACCATTATTCTTTTTACTCTGAATAAGAACTGAGGCAGAAATGGCCAAGATGCATGAATTCCAAAGGTGGAAAGATCAGAAATAGATAACAACACTAGCTATACGTGATACTACTTTAAAGTGCTTGTTTTAAATGGAGAAAGGTCTGTTTGGTATGTTGTTCTTTTTTTACCTACTGCATGTAAAATACTTCCTTTGAATTCTGAAATGCTCATGAGCTTTTGGGAAGTTCCTATTGGTTGTTTTTTTGCATTCAAGTTATTCCAATTTCCATCCAAAATCATCTAAACAAAAATTACAATGTATGTAAAAAATAATACCTTACTGTCTTAATATAAAAAAACTCCCAAAAGTGCTTGAACTATCATTTATTTTCAGGCTGGAATACAAGGAAGCCAAAAGCTTTTCTTCCAGCTGCTAGATGTTTTTTTGTTTGTTTGTGTTTTCTTCTTGAAGGCCCAATGATTTGCAACTTGAGCCGTTCTTTTGAGGGTCAGGGCACAGTCTTATTTGTTTTGTTGGTATCTTCCAGTATCTTGTGTCATCTTCTATGTTCTCCACTGAGAATAGCTTACATATTTTGGCTGCATTAACACTACGATTTCTCTTGGGGAAAGGGGAGGAAGGGAAGACTTAAATAGCTCTTTTCTTAGGGTTTCCCTCATGTTGAGAAGAAGCATGAGATAATTTACTATGGGATTAAGTCTTGCTGCCAAATATGCCAGCTACTTTTGGTCAGTTGAGCCCTCGAGGCAAGAAGAGTACTTATTAGTATAAACCCCTTTGCTCTATATGAAAAGAAGGGAAGCCTAAGCAGAGGTGCTTGCACAGACATCATGAACTGTGATTCAGTCATGAATTTCCCTAAAATGTTTGTAACTGAAGTATTAATACAATTAAATGTGTGTGTTATATCTGTATTACTTATAAAGTGAGTCCTGTTTTCCATTTTATTCATTTGAGAGCAGCAATGCTGTTTTCAGGGATGTGGCATAACACTAAGTTTTCAGTAATAAGACTGTTCCATTGCAACCTGCAG
>WTXV02026603.1:27290-38619 GCA_009823435.2 Nymphicus hollandicus | reverse complement strand
TATATATACACTTATACACACACGCGTATATATTTCAAGGTCTTATTAGATTTCAGAGTCTTATTTTTCATTCTTTCTTTAATGACTCAGAGAACACATTGGGCAAAAAATCAAGTAATTGGGTGCATGCAAGCGTGTCTTGCCACTTGTGCATGTAAATCACACCATTTGTAAACAACTGCAGCAATAGCGTGCTCAAATGAGGCATTTGATTGCCCAATTAACTTGTTCAAAGAAAATCAGATGATAACCTTCAGTAGCTCCTATTATAGATTTTACTTCTCAGTACTACTTTACTGAATTCATAGTGTATATTCTAAACGACTGCATTGTTGTTCTGTGCTTTTACATAGGCATAAGCAGCAGTGCACACTTCATAAAGCTATCAAGTCAACTTTGGACTAGATTTTAGAGAGCTGTTTAGATACTTTTAGTCCCCTTAGAGACATCTTAGACAATTGACTGTCTTCGTGGACAGAGAAAGTGAAGTACCCAAATCTATCCAAGCCCTGCAAGCAGAGAAACTTGTTAATTTGTGTATCAAGATTAGTTAAGAAATGGACTTTTAACATAAATACGTCGCTCTTTTGCTGCTGAACTTCTTTTTCTGAGATGATGTTGTGGAAAGGGGGCATTTTGTTTTCTCTACCATTCTATTTTTGAATCAAATAAATCATAGCAACTATAATAAGGTGAAAAAAAAAAGCTGAGCAAACCTTATCTTAACAGCAATCTCTCAAATACGAGAAAAGGAAGCAAACAGCAGACCTGCTGGGCTGGATCGTGTCCCTGAATAGGTATTACATATAATCCTAGTGGCTGCATTTACCAGTTCTTTATAGGCCTCCTGCAGCAACAGGCGCACTGGTCCAACTCTTCATCCTCCCTCAGGAACAGGGGAGCAGCAAGACAAGCTACTGGACCCCCATTATATTCTTACAGGTTTCAAGCAAGCATCCCTGGATTTCTTCCCTCAACTTCTTGTTGTGACAGTATCTGCTGGTGACTTTCCATTGCTGCTTTTCTTCCTCTAGAGTATCAAAATCCAATTTGGTACTTGAATTACTTTGTTCCACTCCACTGATCTGTGCCTGGTTTAAGAATCTTCCAGGAGCACTGCTTGTCCTTCTTGTCAATTCAGACTTTGCTTGGCTCCAATAAACAAACAAATGAAAATCCCAACTCCTCCCCACATACTCTTTCCAAAAATAGAATATAATCATGATCATTTGTATCAGGAGAATTATTTAGCAGTCTCCAGTCTTAGTACAGCTTTTGCTGAGAAAACTGTAGCTTATAGGACTCTGAAGTGTTTATTTATTAGAAAGCTTTCAAAAAGAGATCTTTGTTTCAGGAAAAGAAAAAGTGTTCAGTTTAGCAAATACAGACGTTCACGGCACAGAGACTGAAATGGTTAAAAATGATCTTAGGGAGCAAGTAGCTCACAGAGTTAGCAAAAAATTAACTTTTTCCTTTCTTTTACAGAAAAACACTAATAGCTGCTCTGGTTTCCATACTTCGCAAGACAGATTTCTGCTGTATGCTCTTGGTTTTGCTTGCCTTGGCTTTTTTCTCTATTGCTCCACACAGGTTTTGATTAGTGCTCTTCCTTGGCTACAAGTGCTTCACTTTGAAATACAAAGCTCTTTTTAAAAAAAAAAACCTCGAAAAAACAAAACCCCCAACACCACATCACTGGAGGGAAAATGGGAAGTGATACAGTGCAGCTGCAGCAATCTGGTTCTGCTGTTGTCCTCCCCCATCCCAAAATCCTCTGCATAATTTCAATCTTTAGTCGATGAACCTTTGGCAGGCCTTCTTCCATCGGCAGGCAGTACACCACATATCTCTGTTCTCCATCCCATAGACCTTCCGACACTTTTTCCCCTCCCCTCTAGGCTTCCTGTCAGAGAGAAAGGGAAGCTTGTTAATGAGATGCTTTTGTAGCTTTGCTTTACTACCTTAAGATCAGGACAACAATCTCAAAGGAGTGCAGCAGGCAGAGAACCCCCCCAGCTTTTCAAAGGGATTTGGGTTTATTTTGAGTCAACTGGGAGCTGATGAAGCAGACAGACGTACAGCTGTGACTCCACAGCTCTGAGGGAGCAGTCCTTCTCTCCTGCTGGTTTCTACAGCCTCTGAGCCTGCTCCTCTGCACCAGGGATGACCGCAGGAATGTACAGCCCTGACTTTAGCCAGAGACTAAACCCAGTCTGCATAAATGGTACTTTAGCCAGGGCAAGTGCCCAGCTGTAACAGGCAGCCACAGCTATTCTACAGTACATCCTGGCCACGTCAGGCAGAAGTCACCTTCACTGTAGAGCTGTGGTACCAGTATTCTGCATAGTTATGAGCAGCAGACTTTGACTACCAGCAGGTAGCAGCTATGCAGAAGAGGGAGAACAGCTACCAGCTCCTAAGCTTCCCTGTCCTTCCTGCATGGTTTGCACTGAGCTCACTGACCAAAAACCAACAAAGTGATCAAGAACTAGTTTTAACCCTTGCCCTCATTAGCAGCACATTCACATGTGCTCCTTCTCTATTGTCCCCAATGTCAGCATTGGGGAAAATATGTCACCAAATGTGCTTTTAGAGCTGTAGTAATTGTCATGTTTTCCATCTTAAAACTGCACTCAAAGTTCACAAGTTTAGAAAATGATCAAAGGAACTGTTAAAATGGAACTTTTTTTTACTCAACACTTAGCAAGACAGCAAACCTGAGGAGTGATGCTACAGCAAGTAACCCAATGCTCGCTCCAGCAGTGCCATTGGTCCTGGTGTCTTTAAAAAGTAACTGCACAGACAGAATCATTTTACACCCGTATCACATGCTGCATGGCACACATGGGAATTGCCTGGTGATTCCTCTCTTGCATACCTACAGATTTTTTGAATACTGCACATTTGTTAAGAGGCACAATCCATGAATTAGGAAGATCCTAAGTTTGGTTTGTAGTACATGCAATGATCTGAGAGTGACAAAGAAAATGGAAAGTATGAAATCTTCCTTTTATTTTGTTTTAGAGTACAGTCACCTTCAAGACTGTGAGAAATGGTTTCTTTACTGTAAGAAATTTAGTGTCACAGTTTGATTTTCTTAACGTGACTTTTTGAACGCTCTTAAAGCAGACTCCGCTCATACATCACTTAGCTTTAATGGAAGTGAATGTAGCTTGTCTAGAAAGACAAGGTATAAGAAGCTTTGCTTTGATCTAATTTACTATAAGATATGGTTTCTTATAATTCAACTGAAGCCAAATACCAGACTGGCCGAATGGTGATGAACACACGACAGCCCAGCCTTTCAGTGGAAAAAAGCAAAGCCACGTAATGCATTCCAGGATGTTTCAGTTGGAGCAGTGAATCTGGGCAGCACTTCTTTGCAGGGCAATTTAGATCTGCAACTGAACTCCAGACATGCTGGCATAAGGCCTGCAGTTGTGCTCCAGTCTGCCTTTTTCATTTCACAGCAACTCACTTTTCCCCTGAACGTTACCTCTGATAGTAATGAAAAGCAGAATGAATCTAGAATGCTTAACTCTGAAGTGTTCTAGTAATGAACTGCCCACCAACTGCAATCGCAGTTGGTGGTGAGGTCTTCTGTTTCTTTGGCCACTGATATCTTATTTACTAAATGCCCTCTGGGTTCTGAGGCTGCTGGTCTGTCAGCAGGAGCTAATGGTGCCATACCTCAAGCCAAATGCTACTCTAGGTGGTGATGAAAGAACTGTGTGGGACTGTTTCTGCTCTCCACTCCCTGCAGGACGATTATGAGTCGGTGAGACCTGTCAATACAGACAAAAAAGCTGCTTACAAAGAACATACACATATGAATGCAGTATCAACACTTTTCCCAGCAAAGGCAATTCACGATGCATGGTGGCAAGGATACCCAGGAGAGGTCATTATATAACATACACACATAACTTGTTGTAGCAAGTTTCTAAATGTTGTAACATTTAGAAAGATGTTCATTTAGCATTAGGTACATTGTATTAGCTCCATTTTGTTTTCCTGTTCTACCAGTCATCCTAGCAGAGCAAACCAGAATACAAATCAGCATCACTGCAGGTTTTGGCAATACGGAAAATAATGTATTAATTCTTATTTAAGAACTCGGAATAGCTCTTACAGAAACTTGCTCCAATTTAAGCAGAGAAAATAAATGGAACAGTAAACTCCATCCTGTGCTGAGATCAATACCAATAACTCCCTGTGACATAAAGGGATTTCACGTGTTGCTCCCGTCTGTGAGTTGTCGCTCTTTGTGGAGCCACTCTTGGGGAAGGGGATTTGCTGCGAGGCAGTTACGATGTGGCCCTCAAGGTTTTAATGGGAGCACAAGGCAGCCCTTCTGATCAAGGCTGCTAGCAACACGTACTGCATTATTTCCTTTACTGTGCAATGTGAACCTCCCCAGCAGGTGTCTGTCTTCCTTTGTCGATGCTCCCGAGCAAAGGGCGTAGCTTGGTCCTCTGAGACTTTCCAAATAAGCCTCCTACCTGAGCCTGGGGGTTGGCAGCATTATTCCAGTAATTACATGGCATAAAGCTTGGCCTTAAATAATTCCTGAATTATTTACCGCCAGGGTCTTATTTTGCTCCTGGGTAAAAGCCACATCTAAAGCACCAGAAAAATTTATGAACACTCATTTTTTGTTGTGTACAGAACAAAAAGCTTCAGTTGGGCATCTGGTGCGTGCAGTCACTGCCTCCTGCAGCCACAACTGCAGATACTGTCAAGAGTTCCCTGCATTGCTGTGACTTCACTCCTGCCCTTTTGAAGTCTCACAGTATCTGGAAGAATGGGAACTGACCTGACTTGAAGAGAGTTACTGAATGTGCTTTGACCCTTGATATGAAGCCTATTTTATAGCAGCAAAAAGCTAGTACTTGTAACGGAATGCGAACACTTTCAACTTTTACTCTTGGCTGGTAACTGCAGAAATTTCTGCTGTAACTCCATGTGCAGCTCACACTGAACTAGCTTAGACCATTACTGATATATGAAATATATCTCCAAAACTTGAAAGAAATTTACTCTCTGCCTCTGCCTGCTTAGCACCAGTCTTTGTACATGCAGAGACCACACCAGCTCCTTCTGTCCTATCACTCCAGAATGTTGAGGGCAGCTTGTTGTCTACTGCTTTTTTCCCCTATCTTTTTTATCAACCACTTCTCTAGTTTTACTGAAGAATGATTGAAATACTGAAGATAAAATGCACAGCAGTTACACTTTTCTAGTCTTTGGCATTTACCACACACTGCAGTTTTCCAGTCATTACCAGTAACCAGAGACCTCCAGTCAATTCTTCCAGGGTTTTTTTATATCTACCACTACTAACTGATACTCAATGTATTCCTTGGTTATCATTGAACAAAAAAGTACTCTTGATGGCCCCCTATGTTATAACCAATTACCATGAAAGTTTCCAAACACAGAACAGGATTGAGCAGTAACTGCAGCGTGCACACTGTGCCTCCTCTCTCATGCTCCAGAGAGGGTTTCTGAACAATGGTTTGCACACACTGGCATGCCACAGCAGCTAAACTGCACTGAAGTTGAGCTGTAGTGTATTTTGATATGCTCTGCAGCAGGTCTAAACAATGCCAGGCAGTTGTACTCCTTTGTAGGCGACAGTGGAGCAGATTAAAAGGAGGGTGTGAGAAGGCAATCCTTGCCCTTGGAGGCTTTTCACGTTTGATGTGTTGTCTAACACAGAGAATTAATGTGGAACGAAAGTGTCTGTTTGAAGCAAGGACCTGGAGTTTCCAGTTACATCTCCTGGGGGAAACTGATCTGTGATCTGTAAACATCAGATTATCAAACTTAAAGATCTCTCCTGTTCAACCTTTTTGGGTCTTATGAGCAAGCAGGTAAAATAGTATTACACAGCAGAGATCACACTGGCATTCAAGACAACTTTGATCCTACATGACATAAAAGTGGAACTATATGGTGGTTAACTCCTCCAGTAGCAAGACATACAGACTCCACTGCTGCTCATCCCACTCCCATCATTTAATTCACCCTCCTTGTACATCCCCATGCTGTGCTGTATTTTTGATTCTAGTTCAGTCTGAAGTGGTACAGCAAACATGAACTTGTCCTTAATGCTTCATGCAGAGAACTACACCTAGCAAACAACTCATAGCTGTGCCAACATTCAACCTTCTCTTGCACCTGCAAAGTTATCTTGGGAAAATGGTAGGAGAAAGGGTATTTCTCATTTCCCTTGGGAACCTAACTTACGCATGATTCAGAGCACAAAGCATAAGGACTTTGGAGGCTCCCCTAATTCTCCTCCTTTATGACTACAAGACTTCTAGATAAATGCCTATGGTTAGAGTGGTCAGTGTCACTGAAATGAATGGGAAGACACCTATGGTAGGTGCCAAAAAACCCCCAACCACAAAAGAAGACTATTGAAATTTTGTCTCTCTCATGGACTCAGTTGCTGACATAGAGGTCTAGAAAGAAGCCTGTTCAAAACCAAGATGCAACAGCTTTCTCAGGGCCCAAGGACAGAATGGCCCCATTCCTATATCATCACTAACATCAAGAAACGTGTAGATCTATGCACTTTTGCAAATCTGTAACTAATCCTTTACTCCTCAGTGGTTTGTCCAGGCCAAAAAAGTGTCCCAAAGCCATTGTAGAAAACTGCTTGAATAAATATTAAGGGTCAGGCAAAAAGTAATGGTTTGGACTTACTCTCTGAAGTTCCTTTGGGTGCTACAGACGTGCATCTAATCTCAGGGACAATGTACATATATAACTGCATGAGTTTATAGTATGCTGGCTCTTTCACATGGTCTTGGCTTAAATGAACCTCATAAGGGAAGGAAGAAGTCCCCTGAACTATAGCTTTCCTAAAGTAGTTACATCCAGTGTAAGGGTGGGAATTGACAGAGCCCTTTTTTTATAAAGCAGTATCAAATTTACTCTGAAACAGGAAAAACAAAACTTTCATTTAATGTACAGTTATTTAACATCACCTTGCATTTGCACTCTCACATACTGCACGTGATTCTTCACTGCAGGCAAGTCTTAGTAATTCATAAATGATCTCACTGATGACAGAAGAGTCAAGTGTGTGCCAACTTAGAAGGCTTTTTCTTCTTCCCCTTTTTTTTGCTAAACAGCCTATAAATGTTGTTAGACAGAGATAGAAAAGCAGCTCACAGGTTCCTTGAGTGGTTTATAATGCTGCCATCATCACTGCTTCCCCAGGCTTTTGTGTTGGGATTATTTTGAAATTGTACTTAAATCATTGGCATCTCCATACAGTTCTCGGAGAGTGATATGGCATTTCTTAAATTCTTTTGAGAACTCTCAACTCTACAGCCACAGATCAACGCTGTTGCTTGAACAAGTAAACTGAACGCATAAATGTCTAATCCTGTCCTCTTAAGAGTCTGATTTACAATGTGGCTAATTGCGTTTTTAGATTCCCAACACTCCTGGTACCAATTTCTGCTACTCCACAGAAGGAGTCAGTTTCATAATTGCTCTGTATCAACCCCATTGTTGTGAAATCAAATTCTCAAGGAATTTTATGGATAGCACACTCTGTCAAGGCACCCTTGCTGAAATTGCTGCCAGCATGATGTCTTTCAGTGCTAGTTGCTCCTTGATGGAACTGAATAAATATTCATTGGCAGAGTGCAATGTAATTGATTCAGCCACTGTCATTTTTTATCAGCCCTGCAGGGTGCCACAGCCTCTGCAGAAAATCTCCAAGGTTTGCCAAAAGTTGACAGTAAGAAGCTTTAGAGATTTACTTGGTGGAGAGAAGGGAGCGAAATAGCATCTCTTATCGCCATGTCTAATAGTCACTGTCAGGAGAAAAAAAGCTATATAGTTCTCTGGATGAGCAATGTGCTTTATATATCACACTTTAAAAATTCATAAATTCATGAAGTGTAATAGTAAATGAGATGTTATGATAGCAAAAAGGTTTTTGATTACAGAGTATCAACTTATACTGAAAAAATGCTTTCCAATAAGAATTAGGATACATTACATTAATATTTATTTCTACTCATTATACAGAAGATCTTCCACTACTCATAGTGATTTACATTTACTTTCAGTATTCACCAGCTAGGCACTAGAAACCCAACCCCCTTTGAACTCTTCATAAAGGTTTCTAACTCCCCCTACAGTACCCACACCTATATTGCATTGTGTCTGGGACAAGCAAACATTGTATTTCTGGAGTCCTGGTTATGAAACGAGGCTTTGTACACCAACTTTTTTGAATTAAAAAAAGGGTCAGATCTGACTTTACCTCTAATACATGCATCTAATACGTCTTCATTAGAAAGCTGTCAAACTGCAATACATATTCATATAAAAATGCAGTATGAACTGAACCTATTTTCTGTATAAAACAATAATTTTCTGCTATCAATAGGGGCTATATATATATGTGGCCTCCTAGAATCAGACTTTGCATTTCATCTTATTGTTTCTTTCAGCTGCCTTTCAAATATGTTTCATCATCAAGAGTTCATTGAGGTAACAGCTCTACTGCTTGAATCCAGTTGGCCTGTTAAAATAACCACCACCTCGCTGACTTTACATCTAGTTTTGTAAGGAACCTTAGTGGCACATAAAGGAACATATAGTGCCAGGCTCTGCACCTACCACAATGTGCTTTTGTCAGCATATTAAAAGAATATATACTATATATCCAATTCTCTGCTTGTAGACACCCAAATACATTTAATGGGTTTCCTTTTGGTATCTGCTATGTCAAATTTACTTTTATCATGAGGCACTGCGAAACAAAACAAAAAGTTCTAAAAACTTATTCTTTTTAATTTCTTTCTTTTTCTGCCATTCACTTACTGGAATGCCGGTGAAGGTAACTGGAGGCGACTGCCAAGAGATGCTAAAGCTACTGCCATTGGGAGTGAATTTTGCTGACCCTGGAATGTTCACTGGAGGAGTGGCCTGTGTGGAAAGAAAATATTATTCCAGTAAGAAGAACCATTCCTCTCCCAAAGCATTTCAAGGGGTCTTTCATTCCTTGAAACTGTAAATCTACAAGGGACTTCCCAAGGTGGAAAAAACCTGCATGGCAACAAGCATTTTACCCTTCTGAGAGGGAAAATCATGGATAAGCCAGTAAGGAAAGGACACAATTACATCTTAAAACTTTGTTTAGAGAAAGATGATTGCTCTCAGAAGAATCCACGCACAACCCTGAAAAGCTTGTTTTGATGAAAACCCACTCAAAATCAAACACCATATATAAATAACTTAAAATAATGCCACGTAGCAGCAATAAACAGCAGTAAGGGCTTGTTTATCTGAAAAATGCTATTAAGAATCATCTCAATTAAAACAGTCTTTCCTATTAAAAACACGGCGCTGAAAATCATCCTTGGGATTCAGAAAACAGCTCTTACAAGACTAACCTAAAGTGAATACTTGACAGACCCCTGGGCCCCTTGAACAATTATGTTCTTCCCATCTGGGGTGCTCAGACTGCTCAGCCTCTCTCATCTTGTGCCTTCCCTCTGGTTTTCTTACTGGGCTGTGAGCCCTCTGGAATCCTTCCCTGCCTATTTTTGAATCCCGTTTAATCTACAGAGTCAGAAAATTCATACCTTTGCAGTTACTCTGGCTAGCAGTAGCATGAGCAGCCACCATAAACACAGCCTCCCTTTGACTCTTGAATTTCAAGCTGTCACCACAAAAAAGGCTCCTTGCTTTAAACTTACAAAGAACCTGCTATTAAAAATGAGTTTTACTTCTGCCTTTAGGTTGCCTGTGCTTTGACAATAATGCAATACACTTAAGCAGTGTTTGTGTTTGGGGCTGCTGAAGTTATCTCACCACTTCAGGGAAGAGTGCTTCCCTGAGCCACCATCAGGCAGAGAGGAGTGATGACAAACTACAACCTCATAGTCCCCATTAAAGATAATCTTCAGAGTAAACAAGTGCTGATGCAATCCCTGGAGTCTCTCCAAGGAAGAGAAACCAAGACCACTGGATGCCTTTATCTATGGCAGCGACGCTCTGCAGTCTGCTGAGCCTGCTGACAGCTCCAAGAGAATCCACACAGACATGTGGAGCAAGCGTCCACTGAGCTCCATAAAACATAAAAACCTTGCTGAAAGGCATCAAGAAAAACCTGGCAACTCCAGATGGTACCAGTAGTGCTGCATCACAACCCTGGTCAAATGGGAAGGAGTGACTGACCACAGCGCTCCCACCAGAAAGAACTGGAGGCTGCTTCGTGGACAGCGAGGTGGCACTGCCTCCGCTCAGCATCCCATGGGATGTCAGCTCAAAGCTGCAGTCAGCAAAGTGACTGCCTCAGCTATTCTAATAAGACTTGCAAGGGAAACCCTAGATGATGGAAGAGCCCAGATGTAGTTCCTCTGTAGCAAAACTTAACAGGTACAGGCACTAGTTTCATATTGACACGTCAAGGAGTTTAAAACTGCCGTAATTTGTTTCTTAAAATGCCATGGTGCTCAAGCCTTTTTCTCTGTGCCTAAATATCTGCCTCAGACATGATCAGATTTGGACAGTCAATCACCCTCTTCATTTGTTTCCCAGATGTACGTCTTTGGTCTCCAAGCAGAGTCACCTTTTTCAGGCTAACATCTTTTGGACAATCTCTTTTAAAAGGTAAACAGCCATAACATTACAATGGACTGAAGAGTTTCTACATCCCAAACTCTCTTTGCTTAGAGACCTCAATTTGATTTCCAATCAAAATATATTCATGGATAATTTATAATCATTTATTTGTGCCAACACTGCCCTTATATCTGAAATAGCACATGCTCCTCCTCTTCCCTCTTATGTTTAACCTCCCACTTTCTTCCTAGGCAGCAATCCCATCCTGTCCTCCCCGTTTCTGTTCCTGAACTGTCAGTCCCAGGGCTGGAGGGGTCCTCTGTGTCCTCCCTGACCTCATCTTCACTCTGATCACCTTTTTTCTACCTCTTCTAATAGGAACTTATCAGCCTTCAACTTGGCTGACCAGCACTCTACTCAGGATCTCAGCTGAAGTTATCTCAGGGGTCTTGTACAACGACATTAAAATTCCCTGTCTCTCCCAGGTATTTCTAACCCAAGAAAGCTGACAACTTTTTTTTCCCTGTCACAGCTCTACTGTTGTTGGCTCATGGTCATTCTGTGCTTGATTGATGAACATCAGTTTCCTCCTCACATCATTTTCTAACCACCACAGTTTATAGCAGAAAAATCTCATTATCATAGAATCATAAAACTGCTTACATTGGAAAGGACCTTAAAAATCATATAGTTCCAACCCCTTTGCTATGCGCAGTGACACCTTCCA
>WTXV02026602.1:365-22147 GCA_009823435.2 Nymphicus hollandicus | reverse complement strand
ATATGCATGATCACAAGGCTTTAACCAATAATAAGTGAAGTGGGTGGGCAATGCTGAGGAGTATAAAAATGTGAGCTCTCTGCGCAATATACAGAGCATGTGTCTTAACTCATATTGAGTGAATGCATGACTCTGGCCGTCTCCTCCGACACCCTTTCCCTTCTCCCTCCCTCTAAAGTGCCCTAGTCAAAGCAGATTGTGTACAAGACATACTTCAGATTACTGCAGCCACTGCATTACTGCCCTGAATTACTGCACTGTAGTACTAATTACTCCACTAACATACTGCATTAATACAACACATGGTAAATATTTGTTTCTTGATCCTACAGTATTTTAAACATTATGTGGTGGACAATAAACAGACTAAAAAAGTGAAAATTACTTAGCTTCTCCTTGCTAAAAGTAGACATGTTTAAACAAAGTTACTGCTCATTATGATTATAGAGTCAAAATTAGACATTTTATTTTTAGGTATCATAGTTTTGCTGGCAAGCTCTATTTTAGTGTTACCCCACGTATAAAAGTTTATTCAGAGTGGAAGAAAATGGAAATGAGAATGAATGTAAAATTCTCTCCATAAAATTAAATGCTCTGATAGCTCAACGAACATAATTTTATACTTTAATGAAACAATCCATAGGCATATGATTCTAACCCTATGTGTGAATTTCACCTTTATATTAAAATTTAATGTATTATGATTTTATTTTAATATGTTGCATTTCCATTTTAATTGTGAAACTTTTCAGGTTCATTTTTCATCCATACATAAAAGACTATGATGATTTTCAGAGAACAGTATGTTATAAGCTATGTATAATTTCATATGCATTTGAAAATTTCTGATTTGTTTCTTAGCTCAGTTAAAAATACATTGGTGAGACACATAAGGGGAATTTAAGCATTACTGTGCTATGTGATTTCAAAGACAAATTGTATGTATGTGGAAAGGTCCTACTTTACATTATTTTCAATCAAATTATTTAAAATATTTTACTTCTTTAGGTCAGTCCCAATTCATATAATGAACATCTTTAACAGCTTTTCAGAAAACCTCTCCTTCACTGCTCCTCCTTTCCTATTCCTATTTCTAAGTAAATCTCAAAAAAAAAAAAAAAAAGGATATATGAATATATTTTCTAACAAATCCTTAAAACATGTACATTGAATTATCCCAAGGCAGTGCTTGATCATTCATTGAGTTTCTCTTAAATACATTTGTTTTCGAAAGTTTCATTAGTATCTGATTTAATTACTCATAACAGATCTTAAAAGTATATGAAGAAATCTTCTTGCCTCCAACCATCATAAATTTTCCTGTAACATACAGCAAGAAGAAATGCTGGTTCAGTGGGGAGCACCCAGTAACTACACATAATGTAGGTTTGTTTTCTCTCTGATTCATTTTTTTCCTGGCTATTACTACGATACTACGTAAAGTCAGATAAAAAAAGCATATTGTAAGGTGTGACAGGTAAGTCATAGATAAGTATTCTTAAAGAATATAAGGAGAAAGAGTAGAAAAATTATAAAGGCTTTATAAGAAAGTAATAAAAAAATTAGAGCTGAGATAGAGAGAAAAAGAGAATGGAGCTATCCATAAAATGAAGTATACTTTGAAAACAACTACCTAAGTAAAATCATCAAAACCTGTATCTATACATTAATTCTAGAACCAAGCAGATATGGTTAAAAATTCACAAATGTTTGGTGACATTTTTGCTCTTTCAAACGAGAACAGAAGTTCATAGTAGTGAAATGTGTTGGACTCTTAGAGTTCTCTTGAAAATACATGGAATGTAAGACCCTAAGGAAAGCAGTGAGTCACTTTAGGAACTGCTAAATGATGATTAGCATCATCCATTAGGATTTCATTGTACTACTTGAGTATGAGTTTGCTAAGCAATTTTTTTTCTCCATCCTTGATATGTCTGTTTCAGACAGATAATTTCAATATTTCAATTAAGAATTATGAACTGCACTGTTAGCCTTGTTACATCGCTTGCACCTTGTATTCATTTGTGTCTATAGTACAGAGGTCTTACTTCGGAAATTTATTTGGGGTGAATATTGTTTTAGGATGCAGGACTCCTTAATAATACAGTAAAATCAATTACATAAAAAATAAATATTTTCTTCTATATGAATTTCTTGGTATATGTAGGGGTTTTTTTCCTATTTGTGACTTCCTTGGTGCAAGTAGCTATATACCCGCCAATACTGTAAATAGTTCTAGCAAATATTCAAAATATTGGAAAAAAAGGTCAATACTTTATTTCTAATTTTTCATGTAAAAAAGTAAACCACTTCAACTGCCTGTGCTGATTATGATTGCTGAATAAAAGGATATAGCTAAACTTTATGGCTCATACTTGAAAAAGAAAAAAGAATGCCTACTGTAAGTTTATACTGAGTTCATCTTACGTGATATGAGTTAGTTCTTATTTATTTTTGGGGTAGAAGTCCAGGTTCACTACAATGAAGAACAAAAGTCCAGTAACTTGATTGGAGATACTTGAGTTTCAATCCACCTCCTTTTCCCCCCGACTTCCGAATAAAGGAAGAGGATACTCTTTTTGAGTGCTTGATTTCATTAGAACTCAGGACCTAAAAGATGCTATGTTTCTCTTCCAGCTATCATATCCAAATATATTTTTCATTAGCCTGTCAAGCTGCATCTTGAAAGTAAGCTTTTAACCCTTGATCCAATCTCTTCTTCTACCAGAAGGCTTCATCAGTCCAACAAGAACCCTTCTCGCTCCTCCTCGTATCTATTTATATACTATAAAGTCATTTGTCTTTACCTAAATTCTCAAGATACTAGCATTCCTTTCCAGAAACATTTATCCTTTCATCCTGTCTTACATTTTTTGTAAGACGAGATGATCAGAACAATGTAAAACCATTAGAGTTCTTATATTCATCTGATTCAGTCTGAACTCTTTTGATGAAAGAACTATACTCATGTACAGTATTCTTCATGAGATCTTACTACTGCCTTATAAAATGATGCTTGTACTTCCCTAGCTCTAATGGAAGTATTTCACCAAATGTATCTAGGGTTCCTTTTTCCTCTCATAAATAGTCATAACACCTTCAGCTAGTCTTTGATACAACCTACAGTTATTAAGTCCAGATAGTAAGTGCGGTAGACTAACTTCATCTAGCAGTTTAATTTTAGCCAGACAGACACCTCTAATTCTCTCTACACATCTCTTTCATACATATACTTCAAAAAATACCAGTTTAGGAAACAAAACAGTATTATTAGTGTTTTCTCATTCTGAAATACCTTATTCACAGAATAATACTATGGAAGCCAACAGTACTACTCTTATTCTGCAGTTACTGTTTTGCATCAGTGCTAATGTATCATAAACCAGCACAATTCTGATCTTGCTAGCAACATGCTGAAAAAAGCCTACAGTGAAGACTTCATGAACAGTACTTTTTTAACATTTTAAATATACACATACATGATATAGTAAGTTTCAGTAAATTATATTTGGTATATTAAATTTCGTCTTTTCAAGTATTCATTCATTTGTGTAGATTTGGGAGCATAATTCTTAAATTATGATCAAGAACACAAGAAAAAATATATTTCCAAAGTAAAAACTAATCTTTATATATATTTTTTTTAAATAGAGAATGAATTAAAAAAGGAATTTACATAAACTTCTTCAGTAGCTCTTACATATAGTTCCATAGTAATTTTTATACTTTTGTGCATATTTAATTGTCAAAGAGGCTAAAATACTTCAACAAAACCCTACAGAAAACTCCATAGAAACACCTGCAGAATATTGTCCCATAATGGAAATTTCTTAGTCAGTTAACAATAGTCTCACATTCACAAACATTCCTTCAAAATATATCTGTGTTTTTGTAATGACGAATATTTTATAGAAGACCATTACAGGTCATTTAATGAGGGTCATTTGTTATGTTTTCACGGCTATTATATTATCAACTACTGGTGTTAGCCAAGCAAAAATATTAATTTTTTTCTTATTCAGTATATGAATAGCCACTTCAGTAGCATACTTCAGTATGCTGCTCTGTGTGTATGATACGGTAATACAAAATATTTCAATGATTTTGTATAAAGAATTCTAGCAAAATCAAGACTTTAACTGTGGCATGAGAGAATAATGTGCACACAGGACTAGGCATGGGCTTTCTTCTCCAGTACAAGGCTGATTTAATCTGTATGTGGGATGTGGTACCTTTTATTATCTGTGATACTACTTTAATATGTGACAAATAAGTACCATAATATTATTTTAGAAGTATCTTAGTCTCTTTTTCCTTTTTTATTTCCCATAATGGAAGCTTTAGCACTTTAAGTGACACAGTTCAGAAGTATATGCCTTACCTATATCCTGTATTAAAGGATACATCAGAGAAAAGGACAGTGAGAGAAGAGAGGACATTGTAGTGTAAATGATTATAAACAGGTGATGGAAGAAACTGTATGTATATCAAAATTACTGCCAATTTAATTGCCAAATTAGTATGTTGTCACATATTTAAATCAGAAGAGAATACAGGCCCTCAGATACTCCCTTGACCAAAGATCTTCTGAAGTGAATGTAGAGCCACAAAAACAGTACAAACCAAACTATTAATTTTTAACAGTTGATAACCACAAAAATACTGGACTGAAATGAATACAAATGAAACATAAAGAGTTGTTCAATTATATGTTTCATATGTAAACTGAATATAAAGCTTGTTTTTCAGTTATTCTGCTTAAATTACATATTTTAAAATTCTGCAGAACTGCAGCTCTGGTTTTTTCAATAAGTGTTAGTAAATGAAGCTACAGTAATTTTCAGGAAAGTAACTTCCACTAGGTAACTATCTAATCCAGCTGTTCTTACAAAATATCAACCATATGAGTCTTCTACAAACTGCTGCGCTATAAAAGATGTTCCTCTTCAGTATATTTGTATTTAGAAATTCTTCATGCACAATAGATTAACACAAAACAATGGATTAGCACACAATAAGTTAAAAATACATAATAAGTAGTATTCAACATTAGCCTGCAAATTAAACTGCTCCTTCCCTGAACTTGAGCATGTGTAAAAACATACCACTTGCAATTTGCTTCTGAATGTCATGCTGGTTAAATTAAGACATTCTAGCATTGCTGTTTCTCAATCTCATGAATCTTACCTTTCATCTTTTAACACAATAAACAATGTTTTGTTTATACTCCAAATGTTGGTCACTCTCAGTATTTTAGCATGTGGATTAAAGCCACCTGAATATAGAAACGATACTTACAATTGAATTCCCTAGTTTTCTAAACTTTGTTTCATTCATTGATTCCTTGCTAGATAGAATAAAAATGTACAGATGTTTTAAAAAGTCAAAATTTTGCCTAAGGGAGATGATTACAACTGCATCACTGATTAATTTAGAACAAAGCAGCCATTTACAAAATACATTCTTTAGGCTGTAGTTGATTATGTCTAAACACATATGCAGAATAGATTAATATTTTAATCTCTATTCTCCAGACTTTCATCAGATCTAATTTACACTACGCTTGATAGTGAAATATATATAAAGTGGCATCAAAAGAAAAATCCTTATCTTTTCATTTTGACTTTTTATAAATCAAATTAATTTAAATTACTATGACAACATTATTATTAATTTAATTTTTCCATCTGGCTGCCCACTAAAACTCAATTTTAGGCAGATTTAATGCCTTTCCCATTTGGTTCAATTACATCTCCTGAATGGATACCTGACCTTTCACTTTTAATTATACAAAATACTTTTCCATAACTACATGGGCACAAGTAAAATAATATCCAATACCTCTATGAGTAACAACTGCAAGTTCTTTAGTTCTTTCTATCTGCTCAGCATTTCTTGGTCGTCTTCTTGTGCTTTGTAAATTTGCTTGATGAAGGGAGAGTGCTCCTTTGGAAGTGGCCGACTCCGGAACTGATTTTCTTAAATTCATAGCTTGCACTTGTTGCTCTTCAGAAGGTTGTGTATAGATGGTCACTGCACTGGATACAGCAACATCAGCAGATGTGCTAGCAACAGTAATAGCACCGGTAGTGGCGGCAATACGCTCCTCTAACTCACCAGTGGAGGCAGTTTTGTTCAAAGTGGAAGAACCTGTGGGACACACAGTAGCACTGGATGCTAACTTTTTCTTTTGAATTTTGTTTTCCTGATCAACCTAAGAGATCATATTTCCCTCTGTTTAACATAGTAATGACAACTGACATGAAAAGAAGAATGTCAATATGCTTTATTTAAAAAATTGAAGTAATCAGAAATTTTTTTAATGCTAGTGAACATCTTGAAATTATAGTGGTATTGCCCATTCAGTTTTAAATGTCCTCTATAACTTGATAGAATAAACTCTTGTACCAGTCAGCGTGACAGCACATAATTTCCACCCCTGAAAATTCAGTCCTGAAATCAACTCGGCTGGAGTAAAATATACACCTATATCATTAAAAGGGACAGGTAGAAAAGTGATAACCACCCTATCAAGCAGTGAAACAGCAGCATTATATAGTAACCTAGGTAGCAGGTGAAGCTTCCGTATGCCAACTGCTAATAGGGCTGACAAATATGTTCATACATTTGATTCTCTTAATCAAAGCTTCATAGGGCTCTAAAAGCTCACTTAGACTTGATACAAGGCTAAGGGTGGATGGATGGTAAAATGTACATGTATAAACAAAACATCTAAGCATAATTCTCTATACCTGGATAAAGGCTGTAATTCTCTTTTTGTTCTGATTCCTGTCATAGGCCAGATTACATCACTCAAGAAACCCACCCACAAAATGTTTGGAGAGTTAAAAATTTGTTCATGCACTGCTAGTACAAATACTACGTGAACATTCCTGGCTTGTCTAGCAGATAAAACATATAACCCATGAGGGAATTTTTAAGATTTTATTAACTTTTTCATCCTTCCCTATTTCCCTGATTTGGCTACAAATGTTTGGAACCCAAGTCTCTCACCTGTGAGCATTTAGAATATGTAACACAGTAGCAATTCCATCTTGACTGGAATGAATAAATGACTGGGCAACGCATAATAAAATTCATAACAAATTAGCATAAACAAAATTAATATAGCATGAACTGTACTATGTTATACTAGTATTTTTAAAATATGGGATGGTTATTCCATAATAATGATTATGGGGCTCTTGAACAGTCATTCTAACAATAATATTCCACACTTTTTACTGTCCTCTCACACAGACTTTGAGACTTGTCCTTTTAAGTATAGTGGGTGATGACAGGATGGAAACAAGAGTTTTTGCATTGCTAGAAGAACTTATACACTAGCACATGGAAGTACGACTCCCAGAGAACTGAGTAGCATATAGCACCTTTCACACACAAGGTATATCAAATCTCTTGACAGCATTACCACGTGTTCTGTATAAGTAAACAAAGCAGATCCTAATGCCAAAAATAGTCTTGCTAATAAAGTCTCTTTTGTTTACTGCAGAAATTTTAGGCTGAAAATTTTTCATTTTGTAATACTACTAAAAAAATACTACTACAACAGAACACTTAAGCATTATACAGACAACAAATAAGGCTGCTGCAGGTACATATTATTTTTGCTATCTTACATTTCATGTCTTTATACCTGTTCCGCACTACAGCACTTCTAAGTCATACACTGGTGGTTCCCTCTGCAAAATTAAATGACCTTAGAACTACCAGTAAGACTCCAGATTTATGTGTCAGAGACTGAACCAAAACCTGCTTACTGTCCTACGATGAGAGTACTATAAGTAACTAAAACAGACCTAGACATGTTTCAGTCTTTATTTCAGAATAAAAGAAGAAAATTGCCACAACAATTAATAATATCAAAAGACAGGGCTACCTGTGACTCAGGATACAATAAATTCTGAAAGACTGGTATCAAGATTAAAACACAGAAAATAAAAGTGCATGGTCAAGAAATATTTTGGAACAAGATAATGCTGATTAAAACAAAGAAAATTTATTGCATGTTACATAACCACTACTATTGACGCAAGATCTGTGCGGACGCATTTTTATCATGCAAGCAAACATACAAGAAAAGGCAGTCCCCTGCTCCCAGTATCAAGCTCAAAGCAAGATTAAATTCAGAATCTCAGTCAAATGGTGTGTTATACCCTACTGCTTTAAAGAAGCACTGCACTTTAATTTAAAGCAATTTAAGAGGAAGCTCATCTCAAAGGGGAAAGGCAAGAAAAATTATGCTTGCTTAAAGCTTCAAAGCTTATACACTGAAAACAACTGTACAACTTTGATACAGAGGCAACTTCCAGGCAAAACACCTAAGTTGTTAGGCTTCCATATACACTTACACTGCAGAAAAATGAACATGCAGGTCAGTAAAAGCTAAACAGTGTGGTGTGATTTGCATGGAAGCTTTTAAGACAAAATTAAGATTATGGATAAATAATCTGATAAGTATCAGTTACTGCACAGAACACATGCATTCATGTTTGCCTAAATATCATTTGTAATCCGTAAAAACATGAACTTTGGTGCCTTAGTATTCTATGAAAACCGGTCCAGATCAATTGAAACATCAATGTTGCATAGGCAATGTAACACACTCTTCAATTCAGCCATCTGCAGTCAAATGTGATCTTTCAAGTTTTCAAAGAAACTATTTTAAAAATGGCAATTTCCTATATGATACAAAACAACCTCCACATATTATTTTCCCTGCATATTACAGTTTAAAAGATAAAATAGAAAAAAGAAGCAAAAACTCACCATGAAAAAGTGCAAGAAGGAAGAAAGGAAGACTGATTTCTGCTTTTTGGGTAAAATTTAAACCAACAATTTTCAGTCAGTTGAAGTCAACCCAGAGGTAGGTCATCACTTTGAATTCACAATCAGCAACTAAGAAAATCTGAGGCTTAAGGAAAACTGCCAGGCTGCACCACAGGAGGAAGCAATAGGGATGTGGAATCAAGAAAGAGTAATTGTTACTTTGGGCATGGGTTCACAAGAATGGATCCTGACCAGATCACAGACTAAAACAGTCTGAGACCTACTAGGCTGGACAGTCATTTCTCTGAGTCCCTGTGGCTGGAGAAGAGATAAAAATCATTAAAATTGAGGACTTTTATGTTTCAAATTAGACTGCTTAGGTATTAAAGATTTGAATCAGTATTTACACAAAAAAGAATAGCAAATATGTATAAATTGAAGAAGATCAAGCTAATGATCTACAGAGCAATTCAGTTCAGAAAACGAGTCTGAATGAACTACTACTACTCAAAAGTGCTGTAACTGCTAAAACTTTGGATAACACAAACATATGGAATACCCATAAGCCTTTCTATTTATATAAGGAGTGGATGTTGCTCCTGATTCCAGGATCATTTTCAGTAAAGAGGCAAGAGCCTTTGACATTTGCCTGAGACAAAGCTTCAAAAATAGACTATGAATCTGTGCTAGATGCACACACTTTGCATATGCAATATGCTACAAGTATACCCAGGGTTCTTGTTGTAAACATGATAGCAAAGGAAATTTACCCCAGATAAACTGATAGTGGAAGTTCTTACTTCAATTAATCTAATGAACTAACTTTTTACAAGTACCCCCTAAGGGAATGAAATAATGTAGGGAAATAATGAATACCTTTGCCCACTCTGCAGAAGCATTCATCAGCAAAGTACCTGAGGAAAAAAAATGGTATCTAATACAATGAAAATGCTTTTACTGAAAATGATTTTTTCTTCCCTTTTAGAAGCTTATGACTTGGAAAAGCTTCCCTTTAAAACAGGAAATACTAAACCAATGTATTTTCCCTCTCCAATCAGGACAGATACTTGAAATGTATTCATGTAAGTAATGTGGCAATATTAAATTAAAATTTAACAACTTTTACAAACTGTTGGCCTGAAAAAAAGTAGTCATGGTAATTCATGCATTGGAAACCAGAATCAGACAAATGCAATTCTTGTTATATATCTTAATTTGAATCTCTGTACAGTTTAGAAATAAGTTGTTTCCTTAACAAAATCAATTCATTTCAGACAAGACCACCTGAGTTCTATGCTTTCATTTTAGAATATTGAGCTCTGTGCTATGTTAATATGTGTCCAATCACAGATTAAGATGTAGGATTTAAATGTGACAGTTGTACCCTATTAAACAGGAATTGTTTTTCTCTTGCAGTTCCACAAGCTTCTACAAGATAAAGTATTAGCGATTGGTCAACATACATTAACACATTATTTAAGATTTTTTTTTTAATAAAGTTAACATAATTAGCTACTAATATTTAGCTGCCATTCTTTCTTGTAAGATACGACAAAATAATGTTTTAGCAGGATTAAACAAATAATTTTTTTTTAAATAAATTCATTCATTAAATTAAAGTGACAGTGTGGAATTACAAAATTACCATGCTTTCAGATATTAAAGATCAACTAGACTGAATGAAACTATTTCTAGCACAATACAATTTTTTAAATAAAGCTTTGACCTGAAGTACGTTACTGTAACTTTGGTTATAACAAGTCAAATATTGTAATTCCACAGACTGAAAGCACAGCCAGTAAAACTTGACTCAGTTGAAATCCCACCACTAAATGTCTGAAATGCAACAAGTTGATTCATGAAGTATTTGCCAAAAGTTTTTAATTTTTTTCTAAATTTTATTTTATTTTAGAGATGAGTGATGAACAAACAAACATTCTAATACCATTTATTTGGTTAGTAATACCATGCTGATTAGGAGTCAAACTCATCAAAAAAGCAAACAATCTTTAGCATGAGTTTGGTTCGTGTAACACTGGGATTAAAACAATTTTTATCCATAGAATACCACAGGGCAAAATGGACTTCACAAGGCCTCCTGTTGTCACAACAACCTAAAGCAGAGTCAGCCATGAGTTCAGACTGGTTGCCCAGGGTTTTATCCAGTCAGGTCTGAAGAAAACCTCCTAGAATGGAGACTGCATGATCTCTGTGAGCAATCTGCTCAAATGCAAGACTTCCCTCACAGATCTGATTGTTTCAGATTTTGTCAGTTGCCTCTCATCCTCACACCACGTTTCACCACGAAAAGCTTGGCTCTGTCTTTTCATAACCCCCTTGTAGGCATCTGGAAGCTATTGTTAGCTTTACTCTGTTCTCCAGGTTGAAAAAGACCAGCACCCTCAGCCTTTCCTCACAGGGCAAGTGCTCCAGCCCCTCAACCATCCTGGTGGCCCTCCACTGAACCTGCACCAGCAAAGAACTTACCTTTCCTGTCACAGGCCCCAGACACGACACACTGTTCCAGCCATGGAATAGGCCACAAGAGTGTTTAGTAAAAGGCAATAATCCTTCTTTTTCATCTTATGGCTACACTCCTGTTATTATAACTCAGCATGCTTTGCTCTCTGCTGTGAGGGCACACTGCTAGGTTACACTCATCTTGCTGTCTCCCACAACCCACAGGGCCTTTTCATCAGAGCTCCTTGCTATTAGCCAGTTCTGTTGCCAAGGGTTCTTCCTACCCAGGTACAGGGCTTCACATTTGCCCAGTTTGAGTTTCATAAGATTCCCATCAGCCCATTCCTTCAGTTTGTCTGTGTTACAATGGATGGCAACCCTGTCCTTGACTATATTGATTTTTGACTGACATCTTGGTGTCATCTGCAAATCCAATGAGACTGCACTCTGTCACTGATCCAAGCTCACTGATAAACACATTGAAAAGAACTGGTACACTGTACCAGGATGTACCCCTGCAGTACTTCACTTCCTATTGGACTCTAGGTAGAGTATAGCCCATTTATGACTATCCTCTAAATTTACATATTTTAACTTCAGTAGTGGAAGAACAGATGAATACTGGCAAATTATTCATAAAACCGAATATATGGGATTTAAGGCTACTATTCACAGCTACTCTAATTCATCAGAATTAGTTTTGCTGACCAGAAAACAGAGTTCAAAATGTGAGAGTAAGTAGGAATTCATTATCTTGTTTATTCAGGATGAATTCAGGATGCAGAACTTCATTTGTCCTTGTGACACATATGATCCAACCAGACTTCTCAAACAAAGCTAAAGGTTAATGTAGATGACCCTAGACGAGACTTACTACAGTCTAGTGCTAATGAGGTCAGTCTGAGATTTTTCCTGTATATCTCAGTAGCATGAAGTAAGCTATTCTATCCTTTTGTAATGGCAATAGAGAAAGAAGTGTTTACAGTTTTAAGTAAAAATAAAATGCATATTTCATTAAAGAATAAAAGAGGTGGTTACAATTATATATAGAACTGCAAAAAGAGTAATCACTATATTCAATCTTCAGTCTTTCAGATGTTCAAGGACTTTCAGTCAAGACGTATATGATATCCTTACCTAAAACCCTTCCCATAGTTTACTAACTTTGCAGTGACCAGTGAATCCCATTAAGAAGTTGTTATGGATTGTTTTTTTGTCTAATAAAATAACTTAATTAACTTTTCACTTTGATGTTCTCTGTCATTAAATATCTGCTGCCTGCAAGAATTCCCAATATAGTTACAAACCTAATTAGAAGAATGTATTCTGGATCTGTTAACAGAATTTTCAAGTCAGTGTAGGTACACCATCTCATCTAATGTATTTTCCTAGATGTCATTCCAACCTCAATATTTTCACAAATCTCTTTTTTATTCTTCATAAATTTCTAGTATTTTTACCTGCTCTTAAGTTCAAATTACACTTTTGCTTCTGTTGATTTTCAAGAAAATAATACAAAAGAAAGGAATCCAAAATGCATATATACATTTGAGAATCTAAAGTCAGTATAAATGGCTGACAGAAAACATTCTTCTGACCAAACTGATTTTCACTTTCCAGATATTCAGGAAGGAAATAAAACTGTGAATTTAAAGAAATACGTGACTGAAAAAAATGTTGTTCAAAACAAGTTTCTAGACTTCAGTTCAAAAGGCAATGATCCTTGGATTTATCCAAATAGCAAAGACTCCAAAAGCTGTCTAGACACCATTATACTGTAGTGCTCTCATTTCAACAGAATGACATTCACACTTTCCTTTTACTGCCAGAGGGATAGTAGTATTAGTTGTCTAATATGCATTCAGTGCTATAAGCAAGTAAACTAGCATGCATAAATCAAATATATGGTTCCAGATAGAACAATGCTTGCTAAAGATGGAACTACATATTGCTATGACTTTGAATCTTCTACTTTTTATTTTCTTCAATAAAGTTTAGGTGCATGGAAAGATAATGAATAATAAAACAAGTAATAATTGCCTTTCATTTACTCCTCGTATCAAAAAAATCCTTTTTTCATTGATCTTGATTATCTAGGTCAGGTATCTAATCGTTGCCCTAAGCAGACTAAATGTCTGAATTTTCCATTTAAATCCAATGTTAGGCATCATGGAGCTACTTGATACAAAGTTATTACCAAAGATTACTAAAGTAACTGAAGAGTCATAAGATTTATCCAGCGTGTTAATCCTCACTACAGGGAAAATTATTTTAGGAACTAATTCTTTTTTCTTTGTTTTTAAACAGATTTGTACTTGTTAGAAATAACGTGAAGTTCCTAGAAAGGTTGTTCCTTTTACTATGCAAATGGCAGACAAGCTCAAAGAAAAGGTATCTTGACAGTTTATCTTTGTATCTATCTGTATATGATCATTGCAGAGGAAAGGATGCAAGTCTAATACTTAAGCACATCTTTTGTATCATTTACCCGTGTCTAGCAAAATTAACAGAGAATGCTACAGAATTTCTGAAGACTGTAGCCAAATAAGAGTAACTTGGCCATTAATAATACAAGGCCACAGGACTTAAGTTGACCCCATGCAGGCTTGCCTTGGCCTGAGGTTTTTTTCACTAGTTTTGATAATTTGTAGTGGTCAAGTAAATATTTCCTGACCTGTTTGTATTGTTGTGCTCTGAGAATACTGCATACCCTAAAGTTCCAATAAAGCTACATAGTCACTGCATAACAAGCAGCAGCCTTTACACTTACTGAGTCTGAGGGAGGCTAATGTGCAATTTCAGATTTTAGTAAAGAAAAATGAGTAAGAAGCAGCCTGTGTTAAGAAAACACATAAAAGAAACAACTGAACTCCAGTACTGAAGAGGAAGCCCACCCCACCACCACCATGAATATCAAACTCCCCCAACACAAACCCTTGGATGCTATCAGTTCATTATAATCCCCACCCCAAGGGAGCAGTGAAAAGGGTGAAAATAACACAAGAGAAAAATAGAGGAGAGTATGAAGGCAGTTCTTAACTTTTAAAAGTATGTTATTATTATTATTATTATTATTATTATTATTATTATTATTATTATTATTATTATTAAAGCTTTTCTATACTACCAGACTGTACCAGACTACCAGATTGTTAAAACTTCAACTGGAATAACATCAAATTGTTAACTCCATCTAAATTGCGTTCCCTTCAGCCATAACAAAAGTCTGTGTCAAACATTGCATCGTATATGTGCATTACAATACAACTAACTTTAGATCTGAAGTTTTGTATACCAAATGAAAATTATGTTTCTATGTATCTTAAACCCCTGAAGTAATTACTCTTAATCACTTTTGGGACTCTGAGAGCTCTAATGGGCCTAAACAGCATTGTTTGGCCTCCCCTGAGCCTCCTGTCACCCATGCCTATGGGTCCAGGACCCCTAGCTTGGAGCCATCTTCTCTGCCCCAGTGATGCCACAGCCATGCTGGTCCCCAGCCCTGCCCAGACATTGAGCTATTGTCCCTGCCTGGCCTTGGCCTGTCCCTGTTCCCATAGGAGTGCCCGATGCCTGGGGCTGGGTCTGCCTCCAGCTGCCCTTTGGCCTGTCTTGAGCCCTGGCTGGGGGCAGTGGACCAGCACTGGCTGCGGTGCCCGGCACAGCTGGCCCTATGCAGATCGCCTGTGGTCCCCAGCTCACCAGCCCTCAGGGAGCCATCGGCCCTTGCTGCACCCTGACAAATACTGTCTCTTAATCAGTTGAAAAATACAGTGCAAAGCATTAAATTTAACAACAGCTATTCTTCCCTTATTCTGACTCTCAATTCTTATTATTCCCAGAATAAATAAATAAAGTTTATGTCCAAACAGAGTAAATGTTTACTATAAAGTAAAGCAAAGATGAATGATTTATAAATGACACTGTACCATCTTTTATTTTGGGAGTTTATCTAAAAGGTCAGGACAGGCTAAAAAATAATACTCTTAAAGAAAGGTCAAATCCTAAGTGAGATGAAAACATTTCTTTGGGAAGGAAGAAGGTTCCTTCACTGTAGAACCTGATTCAAAATCCACTTAAACTTTACAGAGATAAAGATACTCATGCAGAACATTATGTGCTGTCAGCATCAAGAGGACAGTAACTAAACTTTTAAACTATGAAGTAGGCATCCAGTGCAAAACAAAAGCTTTGCCTCAAGAAAAGCTACCCCAGGAGATGCCCCCAGTGATTCATTAGACAACAATTTCAAGATGTCTTAAGCTAAATGCTCAGACATTAAAATAAATTTCAAAAGTATTCTTAGAAGTGTTACATATGTATTGCCTTAACAAGCATTTCAGACAATTTTGTACCATGATAAAATGATAGTAATGAAAGAGCTCTCTTTTCAATAGCCAAAATGTTACTAACAACCGAAATAGCTTCCTCCGTTTACTGCAAATGTCTTTCCTCAGCATTGTATTATGTTGTCCAGAGAAATGCTAATAAAGCGGCATCTTCTACAGGAGAAAGATATATTGGCATGTCTAACAGTACGGCAATCTGATTTTCAGAAATGGCAGACGGATACTTCTTACATTCCTTAGCTGAAAGAACTAAATAAGATCAAATTTTGAGATGACTGCTCAGCACATCTGAGCACTTCAGACTTAAGCAGAATGGCTGAGGTTGAAAGACGCCTCTGCATATTGTCTAGTCCTCCCCCACTTGCTAAAAGCTGGGTCAACATAGCAGGTTGCTCAGAATAGTGCCTGATCCATGTTCAGTTTCTAACCCTATAGGGATAGAGACCCCCACAGCTTTCCTGGGAAACACGTTCCTTTCTTCTATCACACTTACAGCAAAAAAGTTACTTCTGTTTAAATGGAATTTCCCATATTTCAATATGCGTCCATCACCATTTATTCATTCATTGGGCACAACTGAGAATAGTCTGGCTTCAGCTTCAGTACTCTCTCTTGCTCAATCTTTATCACTCCATCTCATCAGATATTTATACACATATGCACCAACATCCCTGTTTACTTTTTAAAATACTGATATGTTGAAGTGTCTTAAAAAATTATACTCTTTAAATCAGAATCACATATATTTGGAAGTGCATATTTGAATCAGAAATTTGGAATAACACATGTTCTGAACATTCTTTCCACTTTTTTCCTTTTCTTATAATAATACCGTACTCTCAAATCAAACTGTCTACTGTGACAATCATATTTTTGGATACAAGTTCTATTTTCCAGAAAATCTCAGAGATTACACTGAAAAAATCTCTCTAAGATCATGTGTCATTTTCACTCTAAAGAACACTCTCAAAATTAAAAATTAAATTTGTAGAAAGTTATCAATATTTTTTAAGTTTGTTGAGACAGTGAAACACCCTTTCAAGTCTGCGCAATTTACCGGAAATTTCTGCGTTTTCCAAATCAAGGACATTTAGATTCCTGGACTCAATCACAAAAGCTATTTTTCCATACAAAAAATGAAACTCAGTATTTTTTGCAACATTTGCCAATTATCTAGTCATGACAGAAAGAATGACTTTCTGGCTTCTTGCTTTGTAGAAGCCTGCTTTCAACAATTTCTTTACCTCTATTAAAGAGCTACCTACATTAGAAGGCACATTCATATTCTTAGACTATGAAGCCAACCAAAGAGGTCCTGGTAAGCAGAACTAGAATTCAGGTTTCAGACAACAAAAGGAACAAAACCCAGACAGCAGGATTAATATTAGGGGAAGTTACTTGGAAAAAAGCATACATAGCAGTCCACAGAATCAGGGGTCTGAAATAAAAAACTAGTGCAAGCTCTCTACCTCAGATATGGATCTTAATGTGTTATAACATAATGTGGGATCCTTTCCACGTAACAGATACTTCAAAGAGTGTAAGTAAAAAAAAAACACTAAAGATATTGTGAAGATTTTTTCGTTTACTTTCACTACTCTAGAAAAGTTTTACTTAAAGGCTGAAGCTGCATTGAATTTAGGCTGTTTCTGAATTTTTTTTTCTTTACGAGAAATATTATGTAATAATACTGCATATAAAGAGTAAACATTTTTAAATTCATTCTGCGAAAGTCATGATACTTTTCAAATGAAGATACTCCAAAACAAAAATTGAATGTTTCTTATTTCCAGCATACTAATATTACTGCAGGATCAGACACTCAACAAGAAGATACTGTAGAGAACAAGAGGTTGTTCCATGTGCTTTCTTCTCTGAATCCCACTGAGATTACTAAAATGGGAAAAAGACATTCCAAGAAAGTACCTGAAACTAAAGTCAACAGACTAAATTTACAGTATTCTAAAGTCCACCACTGACACAGACATAAAAGAAAGCAGGAGGCACTATATGAGATTTAGATGCTCTTAGCACCATCACAAACACTAGAATATGAATATTCTAAAACCTCCTCTTGCATTAAGGGCAGCAATTCCCAACTTCACATCAACGGGTTATGCAACAAATCATGGGGTTTTGAGGTATAGGGTTTTATTGGGGATACTATGACTGTCAGTAAGCTGATTTTTTCCTGTCTGTATTTTTATTTCCATTAATTTATTTTTATTCCTTTTAAATAAGTAATGTTCCATTCTTAATATCCCTAAGAAAAAATAAAATCCTAAATAAAAAAAGAAGAGTTTCTTTGTATTTTACATATGGAAGATACTATGTTTTTCTACACAGGAATGTAACACTCTTTGCAGGATACATAATTTCCTAGAATTTAAGGTCCTTAGTAGGTAACAAATGAAATAACTATCACTTAAATATTATTGGGATTAATATCAGCAAAAAATATGAGAAGCATCTCTAAACCAAGTTTCCTATCTTCTATACAAACCGATTCATATAGTGCTATGATTTGAGAATGATTTATGTAAACTTAAATTGACAGAAACCAATCTGTACTAAGTATGTTTATCCTGGAATTATATGAGCATTTCTGATTGGCAGGAATTTTTATTGGGCTGTTTTGAGAGACAAAAATTCCATTACAAATCTTTCTCAGAAATTTAGCCATGAAATACATCAGAAACCTTCTGCATGACTCTTGAAAAATACTGACATCCTCATTCTTTAAAATGAAGTTCTGATGCTTATGGCATATCATATTCTGTGTCTCTCATTAGGATTCCTACTTACAGTTTGGCTTCTGTCAAAACCGTCAGCAGTTTTTACCGTCATTGCTAGATATTTAATGTACCTAAATAAAATGGCATTATGAGAATCTGCAGAGGCAAGAGCTTCTGAAAAGATTCTACAGCGTTCCAAAGTATCTTCTTTCACATGTAAGAAAAAGTTACTGGATATAAGTGATTGAGAATTTTCAGCAAGTATCGAGTAAATTCATTCTCCCAGGAAATAATAATAAATAAAATAAAACCAACATTAATTCTAACACAAGATGAGTACAAAGACAAGTACATAAAGAAATACTTTGCCTCTGTATAAATAATCTCAGATACACTGACTTAAATGTCAATTAAATCCTCAAAACCAACACTGTTATAGCCTCCATAAGAGCTAAACGGAACAATTTCTTCCAGGTTAGTTAATACTATTAAATTCCCCTTAGAGTGATTGCTAAGCTGAATGATTTTTAGCTGAAGTACTACTGACTGGTTTGCTCCAAATGTCAAAACAGTGTGCTCAAATGGCTTCAAAAACCAGCAGAAGGTCAATTTCTTAAAAAGGAAATTTCCTTCAAGACTACGATGATATTTTTTTATCATTAATTTATTTAACATGTATAGGTTTAATACTTTCCAGGAGAAAATAAGATTTAAACATGCGGTTTGTGTATCTCTTTTATGAAAACACAAACTACCCAGCACCAGGCTGCACACAAATGAAAAGAAATCCTTTCTTCTTGTATTTCCAGTTATAAACCTACAGACATGGTTTGCCTATTTGTTACACCTATACACTAGGCATATATATCAGGAATTAAAAGGCATTGGTTTTAATCCCAAGTTTACTATTATGTGAGAAAGAAAAGGATTTACAGGTGAAGGAGAGCAGGAAAAGAAGTTTGGTTTACTTTCAGAAAGTCAATATGCCTGTTCCCTTTTATATCTGTGTTAGCTTTATTTAATTTGAATATCTCCTTCAAGTCAAGGATTCTTTTCACAACTATTTGTGCATATCATAGCACACCAACACAGTACTAAACCAGCAGTACCTAAGCAATTCTGCCAGCTTTGTGAAAAGCAGAAATGTTAGTGTTATCTAGTTTTCAGGTGCCCTGGATTGGGGCTCAAAAGACTTGTTAGCCTACTCTAGTGGTAACTTTTTGAATTACGTCAGGCAAGTCCCTTCTTTAGTATCCGCCTCAGTTTTGACATGCAAAACAAACATACTAACTAGTTCTGGAGAAACAGAGTGAAAACAAGGTCTTTTTCTGGAAAAACACAGTCTGGACAAATGGGCAAACAGGAATCTTATGAAACTAAACAAGGGCAAATTCAAACCTTGGCAACAGGAAAGGTTGGAGTCTGACTAGAAGTAGAGCAGCTCTGCTGAAAAGGCTATGTAGGTCCTGGTGGACAGAAATGAATGTGAGCCAGCTGCGTGCCCTGGTGAGCACCATCCTGAATTGTATTAACAGAAGCATGGCTGATATACAGATGAAACAGATTATCCCCAACTCTATTTAGCACTTGCTAGTTCCATGTCTGATTTGAGGCTCGCCAAAAGGAAGGGGCCCAGGGAAGAAATTGATAAACTGGAGTGAGCTTGGCATACGATCCCCAGGGTGGGTGGGACTGGAGCACTTGCCCTGTGAAAAGAAACTGAGGAAGCTGAACATATTAAGTATAAAGATTGCTTCAAGGGGGCCTAAAAGGAGCTTTTTAATACATTTAAGGTGGAAGGACAAGAGGAATAATAAGAAATTAGAGAAGTCCTGAACAGATATAAGGAAAAACTTTTACCCTGTGGGGACAGTCAAGCTGTAAGCAGATTGCATGGAGACTTTACGCAGTCTCCAACCTTGGCCTTTTCAAGATAAGACTGGACAAACCCCTGAGCAACCTGGCTTTATCTCAACACCCAGCTTTTTCTGAATAGGAGGTACCCTTCCAACCTGAATTATCCCATGATCTTATATGATACCTAAGCTACTTCTTAGGGTAACTTAAATTTTATACATCATTCACTTTTACCTTCTCCAAACTTGTAACTGAATGGAATTATAGCCAACTCTGCATGACACTATTTTAACGGATCCTCAGCCTACTCTACACAGTGCAAAACCCACCTTGTTGACCCAAACTTTTCTGGTAAGCTTCAACTAAAAAAAAAAACCAAAAAAACCCATAAGCAGCAAACAAAAAACCCACCAACCCCCAAAAGCACTCTTAGGAAATGCTACAAACACTTTAGTACTCACACAGCTATTCCACTTTCTGGCAATTTTCAGACATAGAAACAGAGAAGGTATGACCAACATGGTTCTCAGAGGGCTTTAGGGCTTTTATAAAGTTTTCTTTCAAATATGAATGATACTGAAATTTGACATAATGAAGACCTGAAGAAATCACTTAACCGAGTATCTTTGGTACTCATTAGTGATTTCATAGATTAACATATTCTATACAATAATGTTCATGTGTATGCCAGGTTTATTGCCTCAGCTGCATTTAAATGAAAACACCTCATTAAGTGGAGGTATAACCTACGAATGGGGAAAAAAACCCTTAAATTCCTTTCAGCTTTCTGTTACTGATACAGTACATACATAAAGAAGCCCATATTTTAAAGTATAAAAAGTTGACTGAAAAAAGCATAGGTGGAAAAGGCAGCTAAGAAAATTGTTTAATTCCTTACTTGGAGTAGAATTCATGTTTTAATGATTTTAATTTAACTTTTTATTAAACAGATTTGACTCCTTCTTTACAAAGAAGTTTGGGGGATACTTTGCAAAATGTACTTCCAGAATCAGATAATCTTAGACTTAGTTCTGAAGAGTAAAGTCAGATGTCCTCAACCTTACCTATACTGGGAATGAGTAAAACCTGTATTATCTTCTTTAACACTAGTGACATATCTGTATTTCAGAGCAGAATTTTTGACTTAATTTTTCTATTGGAAAAACAGTAACTTTCCTATCTTTAGGCAAGAAACTATTCAGCATAGTACTCAATCTTCATGTATATGGTGTGATCAGAGTCTTCATAAATAATAAAGGAGGGAGAAACATTTAAAAGAACACAGCAACTGTATTTCACATAGCTATCCTGTTCATACAGTTAAATTTAAACTAAATAACCACTCTTCCTTTATCCTCAAGGATATGAAAATATTATTTCTACCAGAACTGCAAGTGTTTTCAAGCAACTAAACAACAAACAAATAGCTGTGGCTTTAAAGCAAAGATATAGAGACAGAGATAATTCTGCATAATAATTTATGCAATGTGGAGAGTATTATTGGGACATGGCTTGCTGAGAAAGGACACGATCAGGTAGAACTAGTTAGACAGTAATTTTCCATCTAGAGAGCTGCAGCTGCAGCAGAGTT
>WTXV02026601.1:24210-50188 GCA_009823435.2 Nymphicus hollandicus | reverse complement strand
CAACCCATTCCAGTGCCTCACCACCCTCACAGTAAAGAACTTCCTCCTTATATCCAATCTAAACTTCCCGTTTAAGTTTGAAAATTATAAAATTATAAACCATGCCCTATAAGCAGTTAAAATATATTTGTATTTGGCATGAATTTATGTGGAAAAGATGTAAAAAGGGAAATGCTCTTCCCATCTGCACTGTCCAATACAGCAACTGTAGCATTGTACTAAATGTTATGCAGGAGAGACAAAAGCTGGCTATCCCAGTGTTTTGATGGGCCATGTATCCCTTGCTGTCTTTTTTCTAACCATCATTAATTCTACTTTTACTGTTGTCACAAGTTTTATCAGACACAAATTCATACTTCCCTGTGTTAGTCCTTTACCCGAAGGACATGTATCATGACAAGTGTAATGGCTTTTTTGTCCTTGCCCCATTAGGTGTTAGGAGCCTGTGTGGTCACAGATCATCCACTGACCACAGCTTAAAGCTGTAATGGACCCTCCAGTGTGGAATTCTGTCCTCTGAAGATTGTCTGCCTGACTACAAATGGCTGGGTGACATACTGGGCCAAGGAGTTCTACTTCATACCATGTAACAAGGGCATCAGAGGGATACTGGTGCCTGTTTCTCTCCCAACTTCTGCAGAAGGCTAGAACAGACCTGTCCAAATTTGCAGCTCTGGCACTTGGATGGGGATAGTTAAGTACCACAGTCTGCCTACTTTCCCAGGTACCTTAGGTGATTCCATGCTCAATGCAGATTAAGCATCCACCAAATGTATGCCCAGACAGGATTCTGTGTACTGAGAAGTGCTTTCCATTGGATATTTAATCTCCCTGTTACTTCAGCTGCTACTGGTTAAGAAATACTAAGTGAGTTAGTGCTGATCTACTTTGTATGACAGCTTGCTAAACCACAACCATTTGCCTCCAGCATTTAAACAGTATTTCCTAGTTCAAGGAACTACAGTCATTATGCTTTTTGTCCTAGTTTTTTCCTCTGTGCACAGTCACGTGTGCAACACCTGCTTTTATCTCCCAGGGCCTGGAGATGATCCCACAAAGCCTCCCTGAGGTTTCAGCTGATGCTCCAGAGACAGGCTGCCAGACAGCTTTGATTCTGGGTCTCAGTTTTGTTGCCTCTCTTTCAAAACCCCTCTCTACTTCTTAGCCAAAGTAAATGTCAGAGTGTAGACAATTCCACACTATGCCAAGCTAAAAGATATTTGGACCTTCATAATGTTTTTTCCCAGGATAATTGATGATATTTTTTATAAAGCACTATGATTAGTAGAGCCCACAGCATAAAACCCTACACTGCGTATCCCATTGCCTTTCTCTGTCCTTCCTCTTTGTACCATTGACAAGGATACCCACAGCCAACAGCTTTCCTGCCCAAGCACCTGCTAGCTGCATCTCATTCTACAGAAATGAGTGTGGGGATTATCCTAGTAAATTTTAATGTTTTTCAACTTTCCGAAACACCCTGTGTGTCCTGACACCTACCACAGGAGCAAAACATACTAGCAATTTAATTTAGAGAAAGAAAATACATCGTAATGTACAAAACTCCCAAATAGCAGCATCTGTATTCATGCAGACGCAGTGCCTTTAGAACACTGATATAACGAAGTTACAGGCTTCATTAAAGGTGTATATATAACCAAGCTGATATGCGCCTTTAAGGTAATCATGCTCTCAGTTCAACCTCAACAATAATATTCTTAAACATGGTGTTTCAGAATAAACTCAAGAAAAAGCCGGACTGAATTTCAAGGCTTGAGTGCTGCTGCCATCTACATGGCAGGAAGACTATAAACCAAAACAAACAACAAAAATATGTATGTTGCACCTCTACTGGGCAGGGCTGTAAGTCTGTCTGTTTACCAGTGTATGGCAAATAAAGTTATGAAACTGAACAGAATCTTTTATTACCCCGAGATTCTGTGTAGAAAATTCACATTTGAGAGTATGATTTCCCCAGGTCCTGATTATCAAGAAGTTTAGACATTACTTAGATAAGGAATAGAATAAGGAAAATATTATTTTACTAATGTTGAATATTTTCAATATTTCTCTGCTGAGTATTAAGCTTTCAAATGCTTTTATATATATATGAAAAATCTCCCAGTTGCTGTAAAAACAGGGAGTAATGAACTTAAGGAAATGACATGTACTACTTATTTCAGTGATGCTATTTTTCACAGCTATCTTACTGAGAGTATTGCCAGAAGAAGAAAACCAGTTTTTATCCCTGTTTATAAGACACAATGTAAATTCAGGCTGCACAACTCGCTCTTCTCAAGCTAAGGTTTCTAGAAATACATGACAGAAAAAGATAAGTGCAATTAAATTCGTAATGTGTAAGAGTTTTATCAAAGGCACAGTCCACTCTAAAAAACTTAAGTTTCATGTCTAAAATTGTTTAGCAACTTGCACTGCTTCACCTTGACAGCTGTATTTGTACTGACCTATCACACCATATCCAGGACACTCAGATTCATTGGATGACAGGGAAGGTAGTCTTCATGTGATGTGCCCATCCTGCAGTACTGCTCTTGGGCACACTTTAGACTTTCCAGCAGGTGTCATTCAAGAAACAAACTTCCCATGGTTCCTCATAAGACAATTCCAGGTTATTGTGTGAATTTTATGTTGCATCCAACATAAAATTACTTCTTCAAAACTAAGATTGATGAATTTTCACTTTGGGGATCTATGAATTCAAATTACAACCCCTCTCAAACCCTAGTAATAATTCTAAAAGGTTTGCCTAACAGTTCAGACTGCATATCCTATGAGTAAGGAAAAAGAGGAAGACCATCCCCTGAAATTCCTCCACATCCTCTTCTCATGCAAGAAGAATGGCCTGCAAAATTCAGCAGAGAGATCCAGTGCAAGAAGCAGGACTTTATCGTCACAGATGCCCTGTCAGGAATGTGCCTGCAACTCCATGGTTTTGTTAAAGTGTCTCTTTTTTTAAAGAAACACTGAATCTCTCATCTATATTTCAAGTTCCACGCCAATTTGCTTCCAGAACATCATTCACTGGACTAGGGAAGAGCATTGCTCAACAAAACACAACCCAGTTACAGAAGCCATTGATTTCAATGATCAAATTTAAAATACGTAAATAGCACAAGAGATTTCAAAATATAATGTTTGGATTTGGAACCATAAATGTTCAAAGTTTAGGAATATTTCCAGGCAGGAATCTAGGACAGTGACCACTTAGCAAGTATGAATCATTTGGAAAACTCAAAACCCCTGAAATCAAAGAGACATCAGTGAGTTTCTGTTTGGTCTTATACTAAAGGATCAGCAACTTGCTTTTTAATTTTCTGTTAATAATAGAACAAATTATGTACATAACATAAAAAATGCCTATAGGATTTGAAAGCTGAAAATCTATGTTCAAGAAAGACCCCTGCATACAGCACCTTAAAACTGCAATTTCATGCTGAAATAATGCTGATGTATGTTTGGGTTGTCCCACACTTCTGTGGTATCTCTGCCTTCTCCTGGCTTGCTTGTTCCTCCTCTGCTCTTTGCACTGAGGCCAGTGCTTGTCTTGACACAGCCTGGCCATATAAGCACTAGTGCAAACCTAAGTGAGAACCTAAGTGAGGAGACACAGAAGCATGTTGCTGGAGAGGGGAGGAGTCATCCTGACTATGAAACCACAACAGTTTATTGAGCCCTGTGACTTCTGAGCTGTACCTACAAAAAAGGCCTTGCTCCTTAAGCAGTTGAGGCGTTCATGAACTTTTTAACCCCTATCTAAAATTTAGACAACTACTCTAAAATATCAGCATATTACTCCCTTTGGCAGGATTCCTTCAGTGTAACCCAATAGAAAAAGATATTCTTAATTACCTGCAACTTCATTGTCAAATCAATCTCTATAAGCATGAATACAGCAGTACATCAGACTGCATTAGTACAGAGATGTTTCTTCAGTTATGGCTTACAAGAAACAATTGCAGGAGGTTAATATGTATTTCTGTATATAGTTCTAAAGTTGTCAGTTTGATGCAAAAAGAATGTTCTAAGCAAAAGTTCATCTTGAGCATACACTGTAAGACTGGTTGTTTGAAAGACATCCAGACCACATGGGAAATATATTTGTTTTACTGGGAAATAAATGTACCTACAAAAAAGTTCCTGCTCTACCTTACTGACACTGTAATTATAATTAGCACAGAGCACGCATAAGCATGTGCCAAACACCAATCATGACTACACAAACCATTCCAAAAGGCTGTCTGTATTGGCAGGCTGCTGATGTGCACTGCTTTGCAGAATTAAAGACAAGCAATCAAATATTGTGTTGCACAAATGTAATTGCTACTACAGCATTACTGGGTGTTATGGACAATGCCAATTCCTTGAGCTATGAGACCTCTTTGAACCTATCAGGTTTTAAAATAGCTAATAGAAATAGTTTTAAGGAGGTTTGTTACCCTGGCACTAAGAACAGAGCTGGCCCAAGCAAGCAGATGCTGATGCAAAGCAGGAATGTTTGCTGTGAAGGGAAATGGACCTTTCAATGCCAATGGAAGTCTACTGCAGCAAACCAGAGGTGACTGGTGACAAGGATGTGTGGCAAAGGAGAGAGCAAGGTCCATCCTTTATTTGCCACTTATTTTACAGACAGCAAGGTTCCTGTAGTGTTACTAAGTTCCTCTAGTTATATTTGCAATTTTATTTTTAAATTCTTGATGTCTGCATCTCTGATTTAACCATAAAAGAGTATATATTTCAGCTGAAGACATGTTCTGCTCTCAGTTGTATTGTACAAGTATAAATAAGTCAATTAAATTATCCCAGACATCCAGCACAATAAATGAAAGAACAAAGCTATAACACTCAACATCCAGACTGTTTAGTCACCATAATTCAAATACAAGCTTATATAAGCAAAAGATACATTAAATATCTTTATCTTCTCTGGATTGCAACCCATTTTAAAGACATATTCTTTAGTTGAATAAAAAAGGAAATGCTACTTCTCAAAAGGCCCATCCATCAATGTTTCTGTAGACCTCGCTGCCATACATTGCATTTAGAGATACAGACTTATGAGATATAAATAAACAAAAGGAAAAAGGTTTAATGTTTGTTTAACCAAAACAACTTTCAGAAAGACTCCAATCAGCTTCTCCAGCTTCATACTGGTACTCCATTTCCAAAGATGATGAGGATGGCAGTATTTATAGAAAAGGAAAATTCACATCCTAGATACCCCCAGATTTAGCATCAATTTCCCATGCCTGATAACATTTGTTGTATTTTAGTTGTTTCTAACTACTCCATGTTAATTCCTTTAAATGCGAACAATTTTTCTAATTATCTCAAATGCATTTGTTTTTGATCACTGTTAAAACGTTTCTGGTAATAAAAGCCAGAAGCAAGGAGAGAGAAAAATTTAGATTTTACGTATATAAAAGAATATTAAAACTGATGCAAATTTTTATGGTCAAAGTTCTAAGATTTGTGACCACTACATGAACTAGAGAAAAACATCTAAAAATAAAGAGTTATTATTTTCTATGCTAGATCTAAATTTAGTTGAATAAATGTAAAACTGTTAGTGATGGAAGTGTGAATTGAAGCCAATAAATCAGCAATAAGAAGCTGATCTTATGGAAGGTATTTCTTCTGAAAATGAATAGTTAAATGCATACAATAATAACTGCAATAAGCCATTTCATGTCCAGACCACATATATTCTTTCTTGGCTGTTCTTGTGCATCTTCTAATTCTTCTGGCTAAGTAGGTTTTTCTAACACACCTTACAGGAGCACACCTTAGATATCCAGGGATGTGACTTCATGTCGTCTGGAAAAGAAAAGAAACGCATTCATGTGCCTTAATGATTTTACAATTTGAGGTAAGAGGCAAGATTTGGTTTTTTAAAAAGAAATTACAATCTTTTATAGAGTAATAAGCTCTATAATTTTTGTAACAGAATGAAAACTTTCAGCACTATCATGCTAGTGTTAACAAATGTTGAAAGTCTACCTCCAGAAGACTCTTTACACTCTAATTGCTATAGCACAGTGGCAATATGGAACCCAAAAGAGCTCAAGAGAAGAAATGGCATTCCTCAAAAATTTTCTTCTGAACAGCCTTCTCCTTCGTCTTCCTTTTTTGTTTTAAAGGAAAACATTCCAGCGGATCAGCAGAGAGATGATTTCTGTGTTAAAGTAGTAGATTGTGGAAGTTTCCTCTACAAACGCAATTTTCAAATTATATGTATTTTCTTTCAGCAGAAACAATCGCACAATAGCTGTAAGCAGAAGTTACACTAATGAGACATTACATTTTCATTCTGTCATGCCTTATTAGAATTCCACAGAAGAACACTCTCAGTCATCAGTTTTCAGCTTCATGATTTCTTCTTATTTGACATATGGTAATATTCATAACCTGAGTTTTAAATATTACTTGTATCAGGAACACTGCCTAAACAGATGCAACACCTTTTATGAGTCTCTGATCATGAAGAAAGCAGCACACACTGCATTTTCCCAGTCTAATGGACATCTTGTACATTTATCATATCATCTATCATCTTTCTGTCTCTCTGTGCCCTAGAGACAGAGGTACACATTTTCGTAACGTCCACTGTGTAGGCTTCTGGTTTTACAGTTTGATTTACTATTTAAAACAAAAAACCCCCTGTGATTCATGCTACTAGTAACCTAAAATGCTGACAGTTTGTGACACTACATCAACTGCAGTGAAGCTCTTACGGGTTCATCTCTGCCTGCTTTGGAAATTCCAGAAATTCTTTCTGGAATAATTCCTAGGCACCACTGCTGAGCAATATGGGTGATCAGTGCCTGAGATCAGTAGGCTGCCCCAATATTGCATCCTAATCCTGCTTCAAGCATCATTATCATCAACAACCTCAAGTACTCCAGTCCACAATCCATCCTATACTTGTCATGATGATGCAGATAGAGAAAATAATGCTTTTCTAGAGTGCTCCATACTTGGAAATGTACTGAGTATTTATTTCTGTGTTCTGCCTGTGTACCAATCAACAGCCACATTGGTGACACAGGGATGATTTCAACAACATTCTCTTCACAGGATGAAACATGGAGCTGACAAGTGAATATTCAATAGAGTGATCATAACCTGCCTGATAACAAGACAGTCACAATTTTAGTGCTGTATTTTTAAGCACATTGTGGCTAATTAGAATCTGTTCTTGATACATTCTCATTTCTATTTGCTGCAGTTCTGTCTCTCATAGACTGTTTTTCATGGGCAGTCAGAGATCTTTCCCCTCTCCATGCCAAGGTCTATGTAGGATAAGCAAGGCTGTGAAAACTGTTTGGATATTCACTATTATTTGTTATTCACCCAGAATCACATTCTGCCTTCAAAAGTCAAAAAATGAAGAGGGAAAAATGTAATATGGGCAATAATTTTGGAATGAAGGGATGGAAGAGATCATGAGCTGCAGAAGGGATCAGCTGACTCAGGTAGAGACTGGCTGCTGAAGGCCATAAGCATATAGGGCTCTTATCATTTACATGTATTCATCCAGAAGATAGAAAACACTGTAATTTCTGTCTACAGCTTCCAACTCAATCTTCCATTAGGGAGACTCAATTTCCCCCTATTACCACGTGAAGTCTATTGCCTAGACTACTGCAGTATCTCTGTTCAGGGAAATAAGAGGCAAAGGACATCTGTGCCTACACTGTTTCCTGTCACTTCAGCTAAAGTCTACTGCTTTTTCTCACAAAAGCTGTACTTGCAGAACCCTCCTTAGGGGGCTTGCACATATATGAAAGCTAAGACACCTCAAATTGTGCCAATCCTTTTATATTTTGACTGACAAAATTCATAGCATTTTCAATCCCCTTAAAACCAAGCAACTCGCTTTGGACAAGATGAGCTGCCCTCTGCAGGTGTGAATTTTCCACTGTTGTTTGTACAAGAAAACTTGGCTGAAGAGCTCAGACCTCGAAGTCTAACTTACACATCTGTGTTCACTCAGTTTTGGCCTCTTTCTCTGTTTCCCTAAATGTGGAAAATGTGTCTGATAAAACAAAAAACACTGCTGGGAATATTTATTTATACTAAAGAAGCACTCCGAGGGATAGCGAATTCTTTACAGGGGGTTGATAAGATCAAAAGTAATGATCTATAAAAAGCTGATGTAATTCTTATCTGATTATTATGTTCAAGGCCAAAGCAGAGACAAGTTTGAAAACCAAGGCTTTGCATGTGAAACAGAAGCAGTCCTCAGCATGGGGGGAAAATGGCAGTGATAAACCTACTATTAGGCATCTGGGAGAGAAACCCAGCATCTCCTCTGTGTGTGGGCTAAAATAGACATGAGCCACTATCACAGATAATGGCAGCTTGTAGGCACATGAAGGGAGCAACTAAAATCCATTTCACTTAGACAAGAAACTGCAGTCTGATATTTACCTGTGTCCATCACATGTGAAAACTGTTTAGTGTGAATTATCCAAGAGAAAAGTGCAGGTTGAGGGGTTTTATTACCTATCTGAGAGTAGCTCCAATCACATATTGAACACAAGAAATCACAGGTAAATCTCAGATTGGTGTCTTGGGTAGTCAAATGGATCCCTGCTATTCATCTGAGTATATGCCTTTTTCTACAATTGCTGGAGGCCTACATTCAAAGCAGTGAGAACAGGTGCAGGGCACAGAAGATGTGGAAGTGAAATAAGCACAGTAAGCTTTATGTGACTTTAGGAAAATTAAGATCACTTTTAAAATAAGTCTTAGTCTAATGTCAAGGTTAGAGACTGCTCCTTTCACCATTAGAAAACACAATGCACAGAGATGTTTGTTAATGGCTGCTCTATAGCATTCCTGATTCTTGTAGAAGTTGTAATAAAGAATCCTTTCTAGGAATAGTTGGAATTCCTTGCAGGTACATTGACATATTTTCACCTTTTCCTCATCAAAAGAGATAAGAAAATTAACGTAGTTCTTAACAATTTTTTTCGCACATATGACAACATCTTGTAAATGAAGCAGAGGAGACCGCAAAACACATACAGGGACTTGAAAACGAAAACTTCAAAATGAAGTCTGTAAGTTTGCCCAGACTTTTAAAGATTTTAAAGTCTCAGGCAGCACCAAACCAAACGCTGACCTCCCGGGCACTCTCAGATTCCAAGATACGATTCAAAGTTAAAGCACCTGAGAAATACTAGAGAAAATCATAGCCAATGGATTGTCATATTAATGTTTCAATGTTTGCTACTAAAAGTAAATGGTAAGTTTTAAGTAAATGCATTGTGTTACCAAGTCTTTCCTTTCAAACAAGCACTTCTGTCAGAAGTGTCTTAATTTCTTATCACAGAATTTCATCCGCACAAGGAGCAATAAATAATTCATGTTCCTAGCTCTTTGTTGTGTGTCCCTGAACTGCACAGAGCTGGAAGGCTGACAGCTGTGTCAGGACAAGCACCAAAGATCTGACATGACAAGTGACTAACAAGTTTCTTTCAGTCTATAGTGAAAGAAGACAATGGCATAAAGTGCAAAACCGAAATCCTGAAACAAAATGAAACTGTTTCTTTCTCTTTACCTAAGTGTTTGCTATGAGCTTATTTCCGACCCATAACCTCTGGTCATTTTATAGTACTGCCCAACCCCCTTTACTCCTCACATTCGCCTGGCCATTTACGCCTGTCCACGGATCAATATGAGCAATTCTTGGAGAAATACGATGTCTCCATGACAACCAAGCCACAAATTCTCAGTGGAAAGCAGTGAGACCAGTAGTGAAATCTCCTGAGGTTTTCAGACCTATAAGACAAGATGTCTTAAAATGCAGGAATGGACAGAAACAAAAGCCAGAGTAATTCATTGTTTATTACTAGTTTAATGATGTCAGATGGACCGAATGGAACTCAGTTTTTAAGTTTAGATGCTTTATCAACATGTATTTTTGCCAGTCAATATCACCTCCTGACAGGCTTTTATCCTTTCCATTACTTCATATAGATATGCAGAGTGCAGAGTTGGATATTCAAGTTCCCATCCAAATGTGTACACTTTGCCACACAGAAGTAATTTAAGGTTACAATTAACGTTATCTTTAAGGTACACGATTTCTTTACCTGAACACTTCAGCGTCACCTCGTTTTAATTCTTTCTCACTTCAGAACAACCACAACTTGGACAATCCACATTTTTGCCCATAGTCATCGTTGAAGGGACTATAGACAGTTTCTGAAGGAGGTGCCATGCACCACTGCAGGTGCGGTAAGGAATCAAACTTGCTTCCTTCCTGAGCAGATTATGTATCTCTTTCTAAATCTCACACTGGTTTCTGCTGTACAGCGCTGAGTCCAAGCCTATGTGGCTTTAAAACCACAATACAGATTTACAATTCATTGGTTTCAATTATTCTAACATATACTGGTGTTCATTTCTGTGGAAAAGATGAAAAGGGAATGTAGTTCAAATCAGGTATATGACAGCAGTTGAACTCCCAAGGAATCTTGGAGGAGTGGAGTGTGCTGAAATATAATCCCCCAGACATGGGTCCTATCTGGGTTCTGAGATGACTTAGGGGACCTGACATGGATTTCAGACTGCACCCTTTGACTGAAAATTAAATCTCAGCAGTGTTCCTTGGGGAAGGATCAGGGGACTGTTGGCAGCTGCCCCCTGTCAGCACAGGCTGCAAGATTTGGAAATCTCTTAACTAAGCTGACAGGCCGCAGAGACGATGAATCAAAAATATGATACACGGATCAGCACACAAAGATGCAAGAGGGTACACAGAGACCAGATAAAGCAGGGAAGGGAAATAGCAAGTGAAGAAAGATGTTTAACTCTTTCACTAATGAGTACTACGTGCAGGTTACATATATGGTGTATGTGGGTCAAGCTCACAGTTTGCTTAAAAGATCTTAGTATTTAGTCACACAGAATGTTTTTAATCAGCTGTGACTCCATACACTTTATATTTAATTGTTTCCCTTTGGGATTCATTTAATAAATTTTGTAGTTGTTCCATAACGAGAAAGATAATGAAACTACATGAAGATAAATCTTTTAGTCACCAAAAAGGATGCACTTTATGGATGTTCTTGTATTTAGCTGAATCAATGTTAAAAGCCATTAAAATGAAATAAGGATTGTGAGCTGATTTAAAGAAAAGGACCAAGCTATTTAACGCCACCAATTTTCTTCCCCCCAGAAATACAGCGTTTGAATGTCTGCCGCTACACTCAACTGCAGTATATACAGTCCTTCTAATTTTTCATAATCTCACGCTACCTTCAAAGGGTCAGACACTGTACATATATTAAGTAAGCAGTGTAGTCCAAAACTAATTATAATGAACTAGTAGTGTCAGCTTTCTTTTTGGTCATAAAGCCTTTATCCTTTCTAAGACCTGAATTCTTGATGAAAGAGGAAAGGATAACAGCTCCACACTGTGACCCCTGGAGGTGACCATTAATTTGACATTGCAGCTGCTAAAAAGGAAACAGCATTACAATGTGCTTTTTTTACGGACCCAAAAGCTGTGGCAGATTTATCACTTGATACTTGGTGTCTGTCTTTAAATGCCTCTCACCTGGACTCTCAGACTCTTCCAAGACGCATCTGTCAGGCGTATCCTCCACATCTTGGAAGTTTGCCGAGTTGGAGCTCTTGTCATGCTTCAGTGCACTGACTGCAGCAATACAGAACAAAAACAGGGGGAGGGAGAAATGTAATGTATTCACAAACAAACGCTTCCTGGCTTTCTGCAGAGCTTTCAATGCTGAAGACATAATTTGTAAACACAAATAAGAGATGGAAATAAACCAGAAACTCAAAGTACTTATATGCAACCGCAGCACAGTTGAAAAAATCTATAGACGAGAATTCATTCAGGGAGAAGTTTGAGGCAGTGGCTTAAATGTGATCCCTTTGAAGTAGAAAATCAGTTTTTTCTTATAGAATCCTAAAATAATAAAATAAATTAGAAGCCATAAAAAGTGCTCGCCTGTTTCACCAAAGAAGCCAGTAAACAGCTGTAATTACTGGAGTCATTCACCAGGGAGAGAAATGGTGTTAGTTTTAAGATGAAAATATGTTGTATATAACAAGCTAAAATGTGTAATAAAATCAGTGATAATGCAGTAAAAACCAGACTGAGTTATGCTTTGGAGACTGCCAAATTTGATTTCTTCTTCTTTTACTTAATTGCTAAAACCATTTTCATTTCAGAGCAGGAAAATATTTTCATGAAAACAATTATTTGTCTGTGTAGGACAAATCCCACATAAGTCTTCCTGAACAGAAGAGAGGTATTTCCCTTGTCAGTGTCCTCTCTTCTGCTCCTTATCATCACATGGAGCCACAAACACAGTTTGAAGGTCAAATACAATTACTAAACAATATTTTATAGAAAAGCACAATAAAGACTCGATCTCAGTATTTCAGTCCCATTAAAACTCTTAGCTCATCCCATTTCTTAGGAAAATAGCGGTGACTAGGAAATACTTATTTTGTCCTAATACCTAGAAAACTAAGCAAGGTTCCAAACTTCCATGTGGATGGGGATACCAGTGGCTATACACAGTCTCAGTGTAGTTTTGTCCTGTTCTTAAAACAAGAAATTTGTTCTCTCATAACTTTTGGTGGATTTCCTTTATATATTATTTTATTTTACCACAGGAATATTTGCTGCAGGATCCCTTCATTTAAACATCCATTTAAATTTCCCAAAATTATGAGTGAATCAACAAGGCCTCAGGGCATTATTCAGACAGGAAGAGCTCAAAGGACACATATTCCACTTCAGTGCTTTGCACTTTCCCTCAGTTTGGAGCTATTGATCCCAGGTCACCAAAAGGTTCCATCATTTTTGACTCCTGCATCTACACAGAGTCTGTTTGAAGAAATCAGAGCTTCAATACAAGTCTGGAATTAGATCCTTGAAAATACAATATTAAAAAATAATAAATAATAAAATCTACAATAGCGACACCACGCATTTCACCTTAAAACAAACAAACCAACAGAAGCCAGGAAGGTTTGCTTAAAAACCTGCCTTGGACAGCAACTAACCATCCAAGATTAAAACTCTGCTTGGGTAAAGGAGGAACACTGGTTAAATCTCTAAGCTTACAAAAAGCCAGTAGACTGGTATCAACGGTCAGCCTGTCCACATGAAGTGGATTTTTAGTTCTTGTCTCTGCCGTGGAAGTGCCGACATGATAATCTGCATGAGGTGAGTTGGCACTGAAGAAAAGCTTATAATAAATACCAAATGTTCTTGTTTACACGTGAAAACACTACGATATGTGCAGGAAGAAATGTCTTCAAAGATATCTGCACTTTTCTCTGTTTCTTACTCCACGTCAATGATTTTCACGTACACTAACGGAATGCCAAAATTCCTACTTCAAGAAAGAAAACTTGGAAAATACAAGTGTACATATGATGTTTTCACAAAATTGTTTTGGCCCAAATTTGTTAGAACATTCTTTCTAGACCAGTTCTTCCCATTCAGCAGTCAGCTCCGCTGTGCTGAGTGACAGATTGAGTCATCCCAGCTGCATGAACCTGAAAGTCAGAACTGCTCTGAAGTAGAACAATAGGAAAATTTCCAACAGAGTATAAAAGGTGGCTATGCCTCTGCAGACAAAGAGAAAACCAGGAGAGCCGTCTCCTCTAAAACACAAAGCAGCGACCCAAGATTCAGAACGAGCCTTTCAAAATGAGTCGTGTGTTTTCACCCAGTGAAGAAGTCTCAAAGTGAACCAAGAGGGGAGATTGCTTTCACAGCATCAAGCACCAGTGCCAGAAGATGGCAGGTACTTCCCTTGCTGGAAGTCTGTGCTGTAACTGCTCTTGAATGGAACTAGGACAAACCTGTTCAAGAGTCCTCCCTTTGTCCCAGACCCTGTCAGCATAAGTCATATAATTTAAACTGACCTGCTTGATTTTACAACAAAGCAGAGCTGAGCAGGTTTTTTTTAGTGAAGGTACCACCCGAGAAATAACTCAGAACATAACAAATAAAAGTCAGCTAGAAGCAGGTCCACACAGATGAGATACATCAAAAGGAAGGTGTGAAGTGAACAAGAAAGAAACCAAGACAGGCTGGCAAGATCCTCTGACAAAGCAGGAGGATCTCCAGCTGATATGCCTGAGTAGAGATTGAAGAGATTTCGGAAGATTCAGGAGAGGATGGAGTCATTGAAAGCCAAGAAAGACAAAAATGATAAAAAAGGGATCACAGGCAGAGCTGATAATGCTGACAAATGACAAAACCCAATGATGAAACACTCACATGAATAGTTGGTAGAAAGGAGTCATTAGGAACAGTTTAAAGGGAGTAGAAATCATGCATGGAAAGGGTTTTCAGAGGGACAGAGAAGCAGACCTCTAGCACAGCCTGTGTAAAACCAGCTCTCAGAGAACGTGGTTCAGCAGGAGAAAGTGAAGGAAGGAAAGGGCGTATTTCAGAACACCAGGAGACAGGCTCGGATCGGGTCACTGCTGCGAGTGAGGGATGTGTATCTTAGCCCTGTCACTTTCTCAGAAGTACACACGCCTCCCTAGACAAAACACAGGCGACTAAACTTCACCATAGCCTAGTTTGTGAAGTTACACAATGAGCGTACGCCGTGAGCAAGAAAGGGACCTAGGAGAGACCTTCAGAACTTTCTCTCTTAAAACATCACATTACACGCTCAATTTGGAGAGGAAGGTTGCTTAAAAATATCATAAAAGAACAAAGGGAATTGCAAAGTTAAAAATAAAGAAGGAACAAACTGGCCCAAATAAAGAGTGAAAGGAAAAAATGGCATTATATAATAATGAAAAAATGAAAAAAATCTGAACCCTGACACCTACTTTACTGTATTTTCCTTTAGGGAAACAAGATTTTATGTGCAAATGTCAACATGGGAAATACAGGATGCTGATGGAGTTTAAGTTATTTAAACATAACAGCGTGATCTTTATTCATTCTGAGGATACTCTGTCCTACTTTGGGTTTAAATGGACCTTAAAATTACTTTTGCTTCCATTTGAAAGCTAATTTTTGTAGCCAAAGTGATGTAAATGTCTGGAGCATAAATGAGCCCCAAATCTACAAGTCAGAGAAAAAGTAAAGAAACGACAATCTCTCCTGTAACAACTCCAATGATATTTTTTTTCCATTCAGTATGGTGTCATTTCAATTATTATGTGGAAAGTAGAAATTACCTTTGTTAGTATGGAAATAAGGAAAAGGGACAGACTTAACTGGGGCAAATGACCTTGAACTTAGCATGTAAAAATGACATAAATCTTCATTGTACAGGATCAATCTTGAGAACAGTGGCAATTTTTTCTGATACATCTTAATAAGCTCCTAAGAGTTGTTTACTGAACTTGATACCTATTCTCTCACATTACTGAAACAGAAAAAGACATTAAAAAATAGGTATGGCATTTACAATAGTAAAAGAAAAGTCATAAGATTGCAGTATTCAATGAAACATTTATGTAAATAGTTTCATATCTATAAAATTCCACAAAATGAAACCAAACTATTCCTGAAAAGAGATCACAGCCCGATTGCTGATCAGTCTATGAAAGAACAGTCTTTGTGTGAATGAACTGTTGAATTATAAGCTGTTCTTTGTGAATATACACTAATCACTAATTACAGCAACAACTCATCACTACCAGTTATTTCTACATGTTCTGTTTAAACTCTGAAAATATCACACACGGAAGCCTAAATAACCTGCTCTGCACACCAATTTTCAGAGGGCAGACACATTGGAGAGAGAAGTTTGCATAACACAGGTGAATAAACGAGTTAGACTTTTCTGATAAGATGCCTTTGTATTGATAAGGTGGATTAGTAACTTAAACACAGTCTGTCTGCAGAGAAAACAAGAACTTATTCGTTATTCAAAAGAATTGGATAAGGAAGATTACTTTTTAATAAAAAAATACTAGGCAATATAGGCTATAGCTGATAAATATATTTAAGGTCCAGTGCAGAACACAAAGCAACCTGAATCTAAATAAAACTGCATGGAAAAAAAGCTGCAAAGGGAAACAAAATGCTGGTATTTTTTATTTCACAAATGGATAAAACAATCGTGCTGCAATGCCACTTTTAAGATGCATGGGATCTACGGGCACCTGCCATATTATATCTAAGAAGCTTGATGGACAGAGGGGCAATAAATGCTTTGAGTAGTATTTTAAAATGCAGATTTCATAGGTATCATAAAAACCATAAGAACAGCTGTACCTGCTGAGACCAAATATCATCAGGGAAAGGCTCCAATAATCACACAGTAATACTCCTAAATGCCAATTTGAAACCCAGGGAATTCCAAAAGTAGTTTTTTGTCTTTAAACATTGACTAACCCATAATAGATGGGTTAGTTTCCCTTAAACACAGAGAATTTCCCCTAAACACATAGAATTTCCACATCCTTTACATCCTACTCCCTAACTTGTCTTAACATGGTGAGCTCCATAGCTTTACCACATAGGTAGGCATTTTGTTTGTTTGCACATGTCCCTATTAGATTAATGTGAAACTTATTCTTGTGAGAGAAAAGGCATGTGTCTGAGCCCTGCACACTCTCTCCATGATGCTTGTGACTGAACAGTCCTTTGGTTTTACCCTCTTTTAACCATCTCTTTTCCAGGTTGGGGATTACTGTCCTCCTTAGCTTCTTGTGCATATTTTGATGCCAACCAAAAAGGTTTCACTAAAATAAGAAATGTGCAAAACAGTCATGAAATAAGAAGTGAAATATTAGCATCACTCACCACAACCACCTAGAAACAAACAGTAGACAGTGAAGTTACACCAGCCAGTATGGAGCACCCATCCTTCCGCTAGGGTGGCAGCACTCTCTGCTGAGCAGCGCAGGGAGTCAGGTAGGCTGGGGATGTGCCCTTGATGGCACCAGTGCCGAGTACAGTACACGGATTGCTTCAGAGGTTTTACAGGTGATACTCCTGTTTACAGAGCCTGGTATGGTGCCTGCCTTTGTTGCCACTGCACAAACACTGTTGACTCATGCTCAGCTTGTGATCCAGATTCTTTCCTGAGAAACTGTTACCTTGCTATTTCTTCCCCATCCTGTCTCTTTGCAGAAGATTAATTCCACCTCAGTCTAGATCCTTGCTCTTGTCCTTACTGAACTGAACCCTATTTTTTTTTCCAGACCATTTCTCAGGCCATATAAACCACTGATTCATCTCACTGACAGAAGACATCAGTTGCTGGTCCTTTCATAATTTTTAGTGTCATTTAAAAAACCCCTGCACTGATGTATGCAGCTGTCATTTAATGGAGAACGGCTGGTTGTTACCTTCTATGATTAAATATCATCGTGGCCCAATTTTCATTACATTTTAATTTTGAAAAGAGAGATTAAGAAATTAACCTGGAGAAACACATTATTAGTCTAAAGTGAATCCTGCAGCATATGGAAGTTGGAACTGTCCTTGAAATAAGCCAGTATGGAATAAGTTGAACTGGAAGCTACAGCGATTTAAATCCATTACACTGAATGCAGAATTGAGACCTCAGTGTGCAGAAATACTAATCCATGCACCTGAGCTTGCTCTTGCACTGTATGAAGTCACACACAAACAAAGCTCATTCCACTCACTAAGTGAATTGCAACTAAAGAACATTTTTTCTTCTGTAGCGTGAGACTTCTTTTAAGGTTTTTGTGTATTTTAAATTACCAAAGCTCCTGAAACTTCATTTTCCTCCCTCCCCGTGTGTCTGAGGACAGCACAGCTCCAGACAGGAAAACTGAAATTTTCAGTGATTCTTTTCCCAATATACCGTGAAGTTTTATTCACCCAGAGGGACTTCCCTACTTCTCTCAACTAAAATATAATGGCATGTAACAAATTATGTTCTCAAAGGACATCCCATTTTTGTTTCATTAGCGCAATGAAACATTCACTCAATTTTAAAGCAGTTGTCTTGATCTTAGTTGTGATTTATACCAGAATCTGTCCATGTATTCTGTGTAGTATATATAATAAAACACCTAACTAGTTAAATTCGTCTCAGTGGGTTCTGCTGCAAGAAATAAAATACTTTCCCATAAAATCCCACACAACGTTCACAGCACAGCCCTGTAGCACACGCTGCAGTAAAACTCAGGAGGATTTAACAAATGAAAATGCAACCCCAAACTGTCTTTAATTAATTCTTCTGTCATTGTAACCTCACTGCTTTTTCTTCTCAATGTCCTCCCTGGCTAGCAAGCCCAAATTTCTTTTTTCCAACATCACTAAATGTGTGGTAGTGCATGTTTAACCAACGTGATCATATTGGATCAACATTATTAATCCCCCTCTTTCTCTTTCCCCCTAACCCTAACAACCCTCTCCCCAACCCCTCCAGTAACTAAGAGGCAACAGAAAAACAATTCTTACAGGAATTAGTAAAGAAGGCCGAATTTTCAGTTCCGATGCAGATACTCAGCTTTGGGTTTGTTTCTGACCTGCAGCACAGAGCACGTCGTCATCTGTCCCCTTCCCTAAAATTATGTAGCAAAATCCTCCCTGGTTTCTGCTCATTAGATCTATGGTGTGGGGGAGTACATAGTGCAGATATGGCTGCTTATCGGTGTATCAGTAGCTTCTATAAAACCAACAAATAAAGAAATACTTTGTGGTTTTAAAATTGCAGTATTGACACTATTGACATTATTATCTTCATGACAGTAGACTGATTTGGTATCCAAGCAGAAAAGCATTAATCAGGGATTTTTCAGAGGGTTCTGGTTCAATCCATTTCTACAGAGGAATTCTAGCTGTATATGACTTCAATTTGCTTTTAAAACCAAAATGAAACACAACCGTGCAGCACAGTTATGACATTGACATATCCCTGTGCATAATGTGAATGTTACAGCTTGCATACTCTTCCTTTCTCTCGATCAAAGCTGTCCAAATAGCTTAATCCATGGGAAAAAAAAATATACACAGAGCCTCTTTATTAATCTCTTCTGGCCAGATTATTGTTATTCTTTTGCATTATGGCCTTGAAGATGTATTACTGATAGGGAGGTAAAGCCAACTGCAGCACAGCATGACTCTACTGAATGGCTGCTGTATGAAAGTGGAAGTACTTATTTCCAAGACATTTCTTTGATGCTCCCTACTGTTAAAATGTTATCTGACTTAAAAAGATTTTCAGTTCAATTGTAAGCAATAAGTAAACTCAGGCAGTACAGTACTGTATACTGAAGAGTTTCACTAGCTGGTCAAACAGGCATTATTCCAAGAAACTAATGTTGTATAGGACTGCTTCCTGGTGGCTGAGACCTCTGATTGGCAAAAGACAGTGGGCTTTTCAGTCAGCAAGCTAGTTACCCATGGATGTGGCTCAAGGCTGACACACAGATTGACTGGTTCACACTAATTTACTTCACACAGATTCCATTTATCTCCTAGAAGATCCCCTGGCAGCAGCTTATAATGGCATATCCTAGGATGCCTGCCTGCATGAGTTTTTAAAGCGGCAGAGCTTGATGAATCTAAATCCAGAAAACAGTTCACAGATTGAGGACTAGGTGCAATCAAAAAACATCAAGTAGCACAGCTGGGACTTGCTAGCTTGCTTGACTGGTTTGAGCAGCTGAGCATTAACTACGCTTGCTTTCCTGCTGGCAGTCCTGTGTCACTAGGACAAATAGGAGCACTACCCAACAGAAAGAAGAAAAAAGAAGAAAGGAAAGGAAAGAAAAAAGAAAAAAGAAAAGGGAAGAAAAGAAGAAGGAAAGGAAAGGAAAGGGAAAAGGGAAAAAAGAAAAGGGAAAAGGAAAAAGGAGAAGGGAAAAGGAAAGAAAAAAGAGAAAGAAAAGGGAAAAGGAAAGAAAAGAGGGTGAGGAGTGGAGATTACTGTGTTGCATGGATACTATTAATAGATGCAAGAAAACCTCATTAGAACATTTAATCTTTATGCAATTGCAGGATTATCAAACTAAATAATTCTCTGGGTAGCAAGTTTTGAGGCTAAGAGTCTAGAAAATTTCTTTTGGTCACGCTAACAGTTCCTAGGAAAAAGGCCTGAATAAAACTAAAGCCATTTCTTTCCTTTTGAATATAAACCTATAGCAAACCTAGTAATACATGTACAATGAAAAATAGCTACAAAGGTACTGGATTTTACGTCATAACAAGGCGAGGTAGAGGTCAATGCAATCCCTCATCTCCATAGAGAACAACAGACTTCAGTAGGAGCAAGCTTATAAATTGTATTTTTAAAAGGACTGAAAATACAGGCTAACACTATAGCTCCTCAAACTCAGATAGACAGAGACTATTCTTTAAAGTCCTCCTCAGCAAGGAATCAAAAATTAATATTATTAGACAATAACATTTGACAGCAAATGCATTGTGAGAGATCCAAAGCACATTTAGTACTTAGGAGGTTAAAGACTCAGCTGTAGTGCTAGTTGATGAAAAAGTAGGATTAAGGCTTTAGTATGAGTCTTGACATGATCATGTTGTCTGCCTGCTGTCTTAAGCTTCGAAAAACAGCTGGGATCATCTTCTTATAAGCTCCAACTCAAAGATGTTTAAGCAGCTCCAAATCCAATTAAAGAGAGGTAAATATAAGGAAGGGCCCTACTGAGCCCAATCATCTTATTTTTTTAATGAAAACCAGCATAATTGCAGGTTACACAACTCCTTAATCTCACTTTAAACCTAACAGACTGCTGCCTTACAGTGCACATGGCAAGCCCAGTTAACCCAAGCATTCTGTATTGGTGTGCTTAATTTCTGATCATTATCCTTTATTATCTTACTTGTAATCCTAAAAGCCTATGATTGTGTCCAGATATTTGGCAAGGATTGTACCTGGATATACAGGGATTCCTCTTGTAAGAGTAATAGATTAATTGGATAGTACTGTATGACTAGTAGATAGTTTGCAGTGAAACTGCTGTGCAGTTCTTAATTTGCGAAGTCCACTTCCTTCTTCTTCTGTCCCTATCCTTTAAACAAATTGCCTTTTGGAACATTAGCAGTGCTGATATAGTAAGCTGTCTATTCTCACCACTAACATGGCGGTACTATGGAAATAGCACTGCTTTACAGAGTAGGCTGCTAACTGAAATCCTCTTCATAAAAATTAATAGAAAATAAGGAAATCCTTTTTTTTTCAGAGGGATCTGCATGTTTAATATAAAAGTGGCTATTACACGTGCACGACCCAATCATAGTGTTATTACTTAAAGGCTTAGAGAATTAGGCCACTTATTTTCTATGCAGTGAAGAGATTTTTGAGGTGTGCATATGTGATCAGATTGTGTCAAGGTATGTATATTTAAATGCTTACAGCTAATACCATAAAAGCAAAAATCCACATATGTAATCCTCCTACTTTGTCCTATAAATATGCACAAGGACATTCTCCAAGGATGTAAAAGCAAAATCTCATCAGGGACTACTTCAAATAGAGGCTCCTCATGTCTGTAAGAGCAAGAAGGAAATTTAAATGATCACGAGCGAACTGTTTGCAGTAGCTGTGTTACATTATGCATGATTCTTGGCTGCACAGGATTCAATTAATGATTTCTAGTTACATGGTTAAGATCTGCAGTGAACTCATGTTTGGGGAAGCAAACTAGCATCTGACAAATTTGTATCACTTTGTGTTTTTTCCCAAACACCATCTACTAGCAGTTGCCATATCTTTTTTGCATAGGTGGAAATCTATTTTGTATATACTGACAATGATTCTGGGCTGTGTTACAGGAGTATGAATCTAGATTAACATTAAGGCAGCTACTCTCCTCATGCAATTGCTAACAAAATCTAGACTTTGCTATTCTGTGAATTAATAAGCAACATTTGTTGATATGTGTAAGTATCAGGAAGGTGCATTATTGAACTGATGGATGATACATAACTCTATTGGTAATGAATTTGGACTATCTGTTTCAGTTACCACAAAACAGACATAGATTTAAGAAACAGACTCTCCCCTTTAAGCTCCAAAGGATATGTCTCCAGAAAATGAAGGTAGCATTCCCTCAAATAAGAAGATAAAAAGAGAGCTGTGAAGTACTTAACAGATAAAAGACGACCCCTGTCTAATACTGCACCTTCAGTCCCCTATGCTGAACTTTATTCTTCAGGCCATCAGCAAGATGTGTCTGTAAGTGAACAAAAGAGCCTGGACCCTCCACTTTGAGACAGGTAATAAACAGGTAAGACAGACACTACAGGGATTTCCAAGAAGACAGGCATCTAAGGAGGTGACTGACAAGTGTCCCTGTGGTTCAGAGGCCATTTGAAACCACGTGTAAGGAACTAAAAAGAATGGTTCAAGAAATGCAGATGACCTGCTATTGATTGGTAAAACATGGTTCAAGACCATGTTCTTACTGGAGTTAAGCATCATGGGGGAGATGAATAGCCAAGGAGAAACACAAGTGTGAGCTCTTCCACACTTTCTTTGCTGCATTCCAGTGCTACATAAGGGTGTGAGGCAGAAACAATCTACATGGAGAAGAAGCAGGATTTTTTAAAATGTTAAATTCTTTGCACTTTGCTTAGATATGGTTGGTAACAGGAACACGCTGCTCAGTGCTGCCCAACTTAAAAGATTGCAATCAGTTTTGGTACTGCCCCACTTTGAGCACAATACTTGAGTCTTTGGTAGTACAAGGTTTCTTTTACTAAAAGTTAGTACTTCCATACTATCACTTTGCTGTAAGAACTGGGACATTCAGAAAAGAAACATGAAAGGTACCATAAGATTTACCATAAAATTATGAGAATTGGTGAAACAACATTATCACTGGCTGTATTATTGTGGTAGCCATGTCACTGGTTTTAATTTGATATTTTGTTGATGTAAGAGCATTAGTTTCTTGTTAATTCTGAAAGCAAAAATTTCTATTGCTCTTTGCAATATACCTAGTAAAAAACATCTGGAATATCTTTATTTAGGTATTCTGAAAAATACCTGTTTCAGGGTGTTGTTTATTTGTGCACATTTATATTTCAATTCACACATAGAAAAGTTAGGCATACACTGGCTATTTGGAAATGATCCTGTCCTCAACGAGAAATTCCATATGGAAGTGTCCCACTTGTCTCCTGCAGGTACTTCAAATTGTATTGCTGGTATTCTTCTTTTTTACTGGTTGATTTGTTTATGTTCCTATATGCTTTCAACTATCAGCTTGTCTGCACAATCAGAGGTGAATCTAAGGACAGTCGTATATATCCCTTTATATATGGAAGGATAAAAACAAATTTAGTGTTTCAGGCAACAAAACTGCTACTTCAGGAGATCGCTAAAGGTTGCACTCCAGGCTTGTTAAGATGAGTGAAGTGGAAATGCCAAAAAGGCTCCTGCACAAAAAAGGTACAAATATGCAGCAGGACCTCGACTGCAGTTTCAAAAGCACAGTGCAATGGCTGCAGAGTAATTAACAGAGAACACAGCATTCTTGTAAAATAAATCACAGAATGCTCACTCCCTGCTTAGGGCACTAAGTTCATCTCTGTGTTAACTAGGTGCACTTTTAAATAAAGCAATAGAGCTGCTCTTGATTTACCATAACCTGAGTTTGGCCAAGGTGGTTGAGATGAAGCAAGCAGTATAGAAACGCTAATGGATGTGTAAAAATGACTAGAACAGATGATGTACACTAAAATGACTTTCCATAACTAGGTTCAAAAGAGCAGGAGACAAGCTTACTTCCACCAGAATATAACTGGCACTCTGGAATCTGCCTAAGCTTTTCCAAAATAACCCAATAAACTCTCAGCTCCAAAATAACACCTCAACCTTGCTAGTCCAATGATTTGAGACTACAGCTGTAGCACAGCAGTATAGCCGATTTCAATAATTAAATGCACAAAGCCACTAAAGATCATAGGCACCCCAGTTTTTGCACATCCCTTATCACAGTCAAATGACAAATGCAGGTGAGCTTCTAGCTATAAACTGCTCCATGGCTTGATGTTTTTTCCAGAGGGGAATAACCTACCTCTGCCACTTTACATCTTACAGAACTGCAAGAATTCTTGGGGCAGTATATGAAAGAATATCTACAATGCATGTGGCCTATAGGACTTCAAGTGTATACAAGCATATCTGCTGAATGCGTAAGGCATTTAGTGCCTAGAGTTTGTTAATTAACTTAAGAGACATTCTTTGTTCCTAGGAAAAACTGAAAGGCTAAAGAACAGATTAAAATTACTATACCAATGTGAAGAGTTAAACTCAAGTTTAGAAAATTGGGATCACAGCAGTCTATTACCATATTGTATTATAAAACACATTTACAATATCTGACACTTTCATAGTTGCATTCACAGCTGCCACTTCAGGCTCCATTCCAAGGGAATCACTCAGTCATTCAGAGCTAAAGGAAAGTGAAAATGTGGTTTAGAAGAACCAACCACTTGTTTTGTTTTAGTTCATGAAGACAGCTATTGAGTGCAAATTAATAGTCAGGGCTCACTCTCCTTGTTGTTGTGTTTTATACTTTTACAATGCCACCCGCTGAAGAGCAAATTTTTTTTGGATGTATATTCATTTTATTCTCACTTAATTTTCACTTGACACTCAATGTAAAGACAATAGATCATCCTTTTTTTGTTCATTTAATTCTAGCACTTAACCCTACTTAATGATAGGAATAATGATGGATACATGTAATGACATGTCAAACTCTAAGGAGTTACAAGTTTGTTAAAAGAGAAAGATAAAACTTTTTTCACTAATCTACTTTGTATTGTTTTCTATACATTTTTCTTCTTTAATTCTGCAAATTGTTTTTGACTTCTAACTAGCGGTCTTGGTTTCTTTCATCTACAGCAATGGCACGCCATTCTCCACATTTCTCCAACCTAAATTTTAGAATCTTTGAAATCCTTTTATGTACTCTGAAATGTGTCCCTGATCTCATCTGCATACACACCTTCTGCTAAGTATCTGTCATAGACATGCAATATTCATATGTGGAAGGAGAATGATAAATGCCTTTTTTCACTTCATAAAGGGCACTGGGATATGTGCGAAGGTATTTTGCAAGTGTTAAAACAGAATGTGTTTCTCAAACTGTCACATACGGTGAATATTTTTTTTACCGTGATTATAACAGAATTTGTGTAATAACAGAGGCTGGAATAGGACCTGGGGTTACCTCACACATAACAACAGAGATGTCCCTAAAACATTCAGAAAGAATACAGAGAAGTCTCAAAACAGCTCATCTATACTAGAAATAGGTTCCTTCTTTGGGAGCATAGCGTGTGGTTAAAAGCAAATAAAATTACAGAATGCCTGTGAGATACAGATATTACTTATGAACAAGAGAAACTCTGTACATCAAACTCTGCACAGGGCTAAGTACTACACTGTAATGTTAGCATTTTGCTAACATCCGACAGCTTTGTTTAATTTTCAGGTTAAAACAAACCAAACCAAATTCCCCCAAAATGTGTGATCAAGACAGCTATAAAGAGTCCAAGACTTTATTAAAGCTGAGAAATTTGTTAAAAGGACTATTACACTGTTATAACTCTCCCCACAACAACTGGACTCCAAGCTTACCACACTTTGAAGAAAACACCTCATTCCTACCAAGCACTATGTACACCTTGACATCTTACCAGCACACAATTTTTGTTCTCTGCTAGTGGGAATACCAAAAGAGAATAGCTGATAACCTTACTGAATACTGAATTATGACAGAGTGGCATGTACAAAGACAACCGATTACAGGAATTTGAAACACTAAATAAAGTATTCACAACAATTTGAGTATCTATGAATACAGATGTTCTTTTTTTTTTTTTGCATAACTTTAATTTCATGGCTGCTTGTTTAAAGTACTGCTCTTATTTATGTATATATGGTTGGTTATATTTCAGGTACGTATACATTCTACTACTTAAAGAATATGTATTTTACAGCAATATTTAACAAGTCATAAATTTAGTATAGTA
>WTXV02026601.1:0-24110 GCA_009823435.2 Nymphicus hollandicus | reverse complement strand
AACTAATCATAAATTTAGTATAGTATTTCTAGAAGAAATGCATATCTATGAAAGCTGTATATTCACAGTGTATTGTTGAAGTATATATTGCATTAATACTTCACTGTGCTTATAAATGTTAATACAGGTTATTTGTTTATTACTACATCAAGGTTATTCATCATATGCAGTGTCAAAAAGCACAAGCTGATATCTTATATTGTCTGCTTCAAGGGCAAGACCAATGTGACCTTTGGCTCCTTCTTTTAAAAAGGATGAAATCATTCCAGAGGAACAATGCTGCACTGCACAGCTCCCTTTAGGAATCAATCTGGCATTTATGGATTCCAATTTCCCATACTGTAGCACGACTTGTTAAGATCTGATGGCTAATTTTCTTTTCAAAGTTTAGTGTTCTAAAATTCCAAAAATATTTTTCTTTTTGTAGTATCATTTATGCTTTCTATTTATTGAGCATAGAATGAAAGTGTCAAATCATCAGTTCTTTGTTAATTTTCCCAGGGCCTTCTTCATTCTGTCCGGGACTGAAATCGCTGTCAAGTGATTCCCTAGATCAAGATTGCATGTGAAATCAGAAAATATTTAAAACATATTCTGGACTCAGTGATTTTTTTCATTCCAGAATCTGTTACAATCTCCAAGAAAACCCTCTTCATGTTTACTGGCTTTTCTTGCTTTACAGCTCTTCGAAGTTCTCCTTATTCAGCTGGTACATGCGTGCAGCTGAAGGGGGAAATGTATTTCGGTTACTACTGAAAATATGTTGAATATGTAAATTGCACAAATAGCTAAAAGGAATCTATTCAAAAGAATGGGATTGGTAAAAATAGGAGGTCATCTGTTAACTATGGAGCTCTGCCTTTAGCTGTTTCAGTACCACAACAGTGGTAGATGCACAATTTGAAGCACAAATTAGATACGAAGCTACATGTGTTATTTCAGAAGGATGATAAAGTACACGTGGTCTTGAAGCATATGTGCATTTGTACAGGCAAACTTCGAACTTCATCAACCCCAAAGTGAGTACATTTTTAGAGAGAGAGGGATGAGATTCACATGAATTGGTAATTATATTATCTGCGCATGATACTGATTTCACTATAAAATTCAACCAAGGAGAATGCAGCATTCTCTGACCTAGCTGATAAAAGGTCAGAAAGCAATTTTGAATAATAAATGAGACCTGCTGACCTCATGACCCAAGTCTGGCAGGGTCAGCAGCAGCCCTCTCACCAGATGCTGATGGCAGATATACAGACACAGACAGCTCAACTAATGAGCTTCCTGGATAAGGGTTTTAGATCCAGTGACATTTAAGTGCTATGAAGCATATAAAATAAACTTGCAAATATCTGTACTGTAAAAAGCTAAAGTGATATTTACAGGGAGGTGTAATATGACATGCTCTGTAATCCGTACTACAGCAATTATTTTACTACTTCTAGGTGGTCTTCAATCACCAAATATAATACCTGACTAACATTTTCTTTAAGGTCTTTTCACGTGTAAAGAGCTCCCAGTCAGTGGATACACTTTGAAGAGGTATACTTTGATAGTGCATTTCTTTGGCACCTCTTTTAGCACAAATGAACAAAAATTTCTTTTAAGAAAAGTTTAAATTTATTTCATTTAAATTCAACCTAATGTATTGCTTCCTCAGTGAGTAAAAGGCAAGCCTAGAACATGCAAGGCCAAGAACAATTTTCTCCTGATCACTTCATCAACAGCTCCATTCAGAAAGAGTTACAAAGTAGGTGGTTCATGAAGAAGTGAGAGCAGTAAACTAGAATTCATTCTCTCACTCACTGTGCAAGTGGCCTAGGGTCACTACTGCATTCCAGATCTTGGAAATGCTGAGATTTGACTTCACCCTGGGTGCTGGTTCTGATCTCCACAACCTGCTGTCTCATTCCTCAAGTACGAATTTGCAGTAGTGTATCTACACACTTGCTTATGTTCTGCATGAATTAGCAAGGCAAGGCCAAATTTCTAAATACCCTTGTTGGAGATTTTTTGTGATGTAATTTGTAAAGAAAGAGAACTGCTTGGATTCTTCTAGGGCCTAAATACTTCACCATGAATGCAATTAGCTACAGGAACTACAAAAGTTGTAGTAGCTTTTCTATGTCTTTTTAAAGTCACCATAATTTTAGAAAGGATGTCCTTTAGACACTGAAATCTAGAAGCTACATTAAAACACTATAGAAAAGTTATTGTGCTCTATTCAATTCCATATTATTTTGCATAAGCTAATTTTAACTTACACAGCAACTGATATTTAAGAACTCTGAAACTTTCAATATTTGGTGGAGCTGGAGAAAAAATGCTGCCCCATTTCACTGAAGAGGAATCTGAGGAATTAAATGTAATGAAGAACCATTTCCTTTAAGCTATTTAAAGCTTCTGCCTTTCAGTTTAACTGCATGCCTGCATGTTCTTGAATCATGAGAAAGGATAAAGAGAAGTAGTTGATTTGCTTTTGCCAAATACTTTATAATTCTGTATACTCCTACGAGATTATTTTCTATTTATCTCCTCTTTAAATTAGTCAGCTTTTAAAATTACACTTACATAAAGCCTGTCATTTTTCTTGTCTATCTTTAAGTTCTCCCCTATTTATGTCTTATCTTTTCAGAGCCAGCAGAAAAGAACATAACCTCCCCAAAAGGACCCAATACCAATGTACATAACTTTGTAATATTTGCAGTAGTAGTTACATTCTTTTTATACCACCACAGTGTATCAGCTCTTCTGAGAGCCACTGTACAACTTTTGACTGAAATGTTACCCCTGACATTTATAGACAGAATTTACCTCCATACTGGTGACTGGCATACCACTAGGGAGAGAGCATCCATATCCTTCTGATCCAGGGGCTGCCTGGAGCCATTTAGATCTTTTTAATCAGTGCTGATTAAGGCAAGTCAGATGACTACCCTCAAATTTATCACTGCCTCTAAAGACCTTGTAGCAGCCAATAACTAGGGTAGCTAGCGCAAGGGATGTCTTGACCGCACATCCTCCCTCTGCACTTGTGAGGACTTTGCAAAGGGAATTACACACTGTCTCTACATAATCTATCCCAATTTTTCACTGACTCAAGTGTGTGCCCAGAATACAATTTTGGGACTTCAGTACTGTGTGTAGATACCAATTAAACTCATTGTTAGTAAACCCAGCTTCTAAATCTTAGTGCATTCATTTAGGGAACCAGTAATAGTAACCAGCTCCCTCACTCCCAGCCTATATGCAATTGAAATAAAAATTGATTATAAATAGATTTTTGAGCAACTTTTGTAATCTAATCTGCTTGTAGCTTTGCTTCATGTATTTAAGGCACCAGCAGCCTCTAAAGGGGAAAGAAATTCTTACTGCAGCCACTGCATCAGTAAAACATACTTAGCCTTGCTGCTTTGATTTCTGTCTTGCTACTAGATAATACATGTATTACTGTGAGTCTGCTAGATTTCCTTAAAAAACCTTAACTTCACTCTGCTTTACAACCAACATGAGCACAACATACAGTTGTGCTCCTAATTCAACCCCTATGCCTCTCCGCCCTCCCAAACAGTGCCTTGGTATGACAAGAGATGTGCCAAAGGCACATCTCTCTTCAAAAAGGAATATAACTGGGATCTTTGGAAAATATCACAGAAAGAGAAAAAAATAAAGTGCCAAATTATTTATTTAATGGCTGCCCTATTTTATAGCTACAAGAGTACAAGGCATTTGAAAAGTCAACAAAGAGTTGTTCACAACAGCTTCATACCCTTTTTCCCCTGACAAGACCATGCAAGGCTGGGCACCATCAGAAGCTGCTGCCTAGCAGACTAAATCACCTATCACATAAATCCACTGGGTTTATGTTAATTGTTTCCTGGTTAAACAATGTGAAGCAGAACAGTGCAGTCTAGAATTAGATTTACAGTTTTGAGATGTATCTCTTAAGCAAGATCTGAAAATGCTTTAATTGGAGAATGAGAGAGAGAAGGAGCTCAGGAGATTTGCCTAGTGGGATTGCCTATAAGCAGAAATTCTACTTTTCTTTGCTCAGTAAGAGCAAAAAATGCATGCTGCAGAGTGGATCTCTCTGTGGGCTTACAAGGGTAGAAGTATGGCATGGAGAAGTCAGGAAAAATTACTTCTGTTACAGAAAATCATCCCACATAGGTCCACCACATCTCCTACGCGTACTCTGATGTACCCTCTGTCCCTGTGGCAGTGCAATGACAACTAATGCACGGTGGGCTGCTGTTTTCCACCACTTGTCCCGTTTTTCATGCGGTACAACCACTCCGTTTCATATTAATTTTTGTTCTGCATGCTTATGCAGTGACACGGACAATATGTATTTCTTACTACACTCACCAGAGGATCCATTTTCAGTATTACCTCTGTGCTCTAAATGAGGAATGTGTAAATTAGTACCATCCACAAAAACCAACATGCTTTCCAGAGTGTACAATATTTATTCTTCTTGACCTGGAATACAGTATTCCCAAAAGCAATTAACATACCTTCTGCTATCTCTTCTTCTCCTACTAAAACCACTACAGAGAAGAGTAGAAAGCTAGTTCTCCATTTTGGTATGTTTTATCTAGCTTTGGTGCAAACTGAAGTACTAGTCACCAGTTTTTAGCAAACTGTGCTTTATAGGAGTCACACTGATACATCCCAGAACAGTTTCTGCTATCTGTGGCTTTCATTTTCCGTTAAGAAATCATTTCATATGCCATTCTTTCCCTGAAAAGATTGTTTCACCGTGATGCTAAATGCAAACTACAGTTTTGCAAGCTGCGTAAACTAATGAGCTGAGAATTTTCTAAGTAGAACTTGCACATTATCACCGTGAGAAACATACTGCAATCATTTATTGGTTTTTACTACAAAGGAACAGTTTCTCTGCACATAAGCTCCAAGATGTCAAACAACCCAAAACAAAGGCCTTTAACTTAAATTCCTTATTAGGACTTCAATTTAGTACAACACATTTACATGCTTTCTTGTCAAAAATCATCACGCTTTCTCAATCATTAAACTGCATTTAATTTCAGTCTTCTCTTTGGAATTTTGTAAGACTAAGTGCTAAAAATGTATGAGCTACGCAATCGCCTGTGGAGTTCGTGTCCAACTACGAAAACTCTTCTGCCTCCCCATATTTTACATATTTGTCCCCATATCCAATTTTTAACTTTTACCAACCTTAAAGTCCTTTTTATGTTGTATCAGGAGTGAAGTTCATTTGCAGACAGCTGCAATATGAGTTTCCTCACCCTGCCCTGCCATTGACCTACAACCTGATCTAAAAGAACCACCTTCTTTCAGAGTGAGAAGTTATTCATTTGCTGTAATAGCTCTATTTTGGGCCTCCTCAGCAAAAACAGACAATTGTGCCCAAATAGCATGAGGTTGTGTGATACCAGCTCTGTTTTATATATACAGAAAAAAGCCCACAAAAACGTTTCACTTAAGACTGGCTCACAAATGAGAGGCAAAAAAATTTAGATTTAAAAATTGCCTTAAGATGTACTTTGCTATAAAAACAAGTATTAGAAATCTATACTTCTTGTTCATACAGGTTCACCTGATTCTTTATACTATGCAGCTTTTTCACTGAGTAAAATCTAGTTTTCTAGCAGTTCATTGTATGCAGGGCAGCCTTCAGAAGTTACCATTGCCAGAGAATAAATGAAAAAAGGGATAATCAGGGACTACAGAATAATAATTGGAAATAAATAAAATGTTTCTGATGAAAACAATTAGTCACAAGCATTACAAGCTGAAATTCAGTTCAGTGTTAAAGAGACAGTTTAGAAGCACATGGTACATTTATCACAGCTCCACAGACAAGTTATTGAGCTGTCTGTGAAAAACAGAGCCAAACAGGAAAGCTTTCAGCAGAAAGCAGTGGTTGAGGTCCTTGATTGATAGAGTTAGATGATGCAAAGCTGTCTGATGGCCTTTCTGCAAAATAAAGTGAAGGAACTCAAGGTCTTTCATGACGATCTCTGACCACAGATGAACAGCTACTTTATTACAGCACAGATTGAGGTTGCACCTTAGTCCATATTCTGCCACTTTTGGATGCACACGGTTAACTTTACCAACAATCCACTGTGTTTAACATAAGTGTCTGCCATCTTTATAGGATTTAAAAAGAGACAGCAGACTGCAGTAGTTAAAAGCTTCACCTCTTTTCTGTTTAACTGTGGTAACTGAAAAATATATATAATCAGTTTTAACACAGGCTTCTTATTGCAATGATAGGGCTGATTATTTAGGGAGAAGTGCCTCATTTAAAAGACAGAGAAAATCCCCATTGTGCATAATGGCCACAATCTACCTGCTGTGCCTCTTCCCTCAGAAATGAAATTATTTACTCTTCCCAAAATGTAATCTCTATCTTTCTAATGACTTAGGTGTGGTTGCATTCTTCACTGACATGATGCCACTGATTTCATAGAACACATACTTGCAAAACCTGAGGATTATTGCACTGCATTTGCTTTCAGCAGAAATGGAATGCTTATCTCCATGCTTGCGATATCTAGGAAACATTCTTCTTAAGCAAAAGAGTCAACGCTGCCTGACCAATATAAAGTGTTTACAGTTGCCTAAACAATCCTGCCTTGTGGAGCAACTACTAATTCAGGTGGAAGTGCTGACTTCTCTTTAGATGAGGAATTTGGGATACTTTATTCAGATTTTTAAAGATATTTAAGCTGCCTGTGATTCACACTGGCTAAGGCTGTTCTGCCTTTTTAAAGTCTCAGCTTAGAGCCAAATGCTATGACCCAGTCACTTCCGTACTTCTTTCATACAGGGCATGGATTCCCCCAATCCAGCCCATCTATGTCACTATTCTCACATAAATGCTGTGGTCTATGTTTGCTTCACATTAAGACTATTAAGATCAATGCATGGGCTTGAGCCCCATGGTATTGTCCAATATTAACACAAGTATAGGGAGCTGCAGTTAAGTGATGAGCTTTACTAATACCAACACATTTCCTTACCACCTCTTTGACAGCCTTGTTTTTAAAGTCAGTGTTGATCACTGCTCCCCAAACTCTCTTCCTCAGAATAGCTTTTTTCATTACCTTAGTTTAATATTTGCTTTAGAGGCTGCTGCCTAAATTGTCTCTGGTTATGGAATTCAGTGTCACAGCTATAAAAGGACCGACAAGAGGAAACCTGTCTTGAGATTCTGACTTTGGAGAGACTAGTTTTCAAATGCTTTTTAAACTATTTTTACTAGCGTTTCTCACCAAATGCACACTTAAAATGTGAAAAATGTATTTATTTTGGTGTTAGGCCACAGTCAGCTAACAGTAATAATAAACTGTGAAACCAGTAACTGATTAAGTAAAGCAATGAAATTGAAACTAAAAAAACCCCCATCTCAATGAATCAATGAAATTGAGATTAAAAAAAAACCAAACCAGCAGAATAACTGCCAGTATTTAGTGTTCAAAACAGAGAGTCTGGTACTTTAGGAAAACATTCTATAATTCTACAAGATATTTAATGAAAGTGCATTCATTAATTCATTAATGAAAGTAGCTATCACTTTAACTTACAAAAGGAGTACACAAAAACATATTCATTAATGACAGGCTGTATGAGCACCATACAGAGTCTGCATTCACAGAACTACCTAGCTCCTTTTCCATGGTTGATGTGGTATATATTTTGGCCTATGTACCCAGCTTTCAACAACAAAAAAACACCCGTTTTTAAAATAACAAACACCAGTAGTAATTTTAAATTATAACATTTTAAACACCTCATGATATTATTTAGTTGGATTTATTCTGACTGATAGCGTACATGCTGCAAGTCTTCCAGGATTTTTATGCAAGATGAGATTTAGAATATCAACTAGGGGTTTTTTGTCCTGTATTGTATAAAAGACTCCTCACCACAGTACAACCTGATAAAAAGGAAGATGCTCTCAACTGCCTAGGTTAGATATTGGTCCAATGGAGTTGGGGAAAATTGAAAATAATATTGACTGCTATCAGTACAGAAAGACATTGGGAAATAAAAGAGATTTCTGTATTAAGATTTAAATTGATGCTGTGTGTTTCTAACCACAGAACTTTAAAACAAACTCTAAAGCATTTAAAATTATTTCAAAGTAGCATTTCTCTCTGGTTAATATTGGGAAAACTGTTTTCACATACTGAAGGCTTAACTATGAGAAGGACTGCATTATTACATTTTTCTGTTGCATAAATTCAATCTTGGAATAAAAACCCTTTAAAAACAAAACACCATGTTTGGTTCATATAAATAAAGGTGTTTTAAAAACCTGTATTGACTTTTCCATGTTATTAAGCTTTTTAGATGAATCCAGTTGTTAAATGGTTGTTCTAGTAACTGGCCTGTCATCTGGAAATGTTCTTAGATTGTTTTTTTGACACAATGTCCCTGCAGAAAGTTGGGCAGTGTGACATAAAGAGCACAGGTTTGCCTATCACGCTGATTACTTGATGTAATAGTAAGCAAGCTTAAGTGAACTGTGTGTCTTCAATCTTTCCAATCACTTAGGGATGGGCACCAGAGGATACCATCCATCATCCATGGCCTGAAACATATGGTGCATCAGCAATCTTAGGCTGACCTAAATGATAGTAAAAGCTGCTATGCTGTTCACAATAAGAAATTGTTGTCCACTGAATTACAGGTTTGTGATTAGATTGCTAACATGGCCAACTTGATGTATAAGTGAAGTGTCCAGGAAAGATATTCCCTAGGATCCTTTGAAGATTAATTTATACCCTTGAAATGTGCACCAATCACAAAATGAAAAAATATGTCAAGATATTTTTCTTGTGAACAAAAAAAGCTCTGCAGTGGTAACAGCTATTAATTTATTTTTGGCAGTTTTAGCCAACAGAATTCAATAAACAAGGTCCTTAAAGGTTTCGGGGTTTTTTGCTTTGTTTTGTTGCAAGGCTTTTACTGCTTGACTCCTAAATGCACTGAGCACAACTGCAATATCTTTTCTAAAAGGGACAGCTCCTCCTCAGATTCTCCTCTAAAATCTCATGTATAATTGCAAGTATCACACAAAGACAGCTGGAAAAATACTGAAATTTCTTAAAGCTGTATTATTATATTCCTATATAGTTGATCTATAAATGTAATACAACATTAAGTATCTATTTTTAAGATACATAGAAACTATATTGTAATATATCTGACCACTGATCACCAAATTGTCAGTCTGTCTTCTCCATAAAGTAGATTATGTTTCTCATGTTATTCATTTACCAATTCAGGAAAAAAATGCACCCAGAAAAAATGCACCCAAATCACACAGTTAAGGTTCAAACTGCAGTATCAGTTTTCCTGGGACTTGGGGACAGGGGGCAGTGAGGGAAGGGAGTGGTTGTTACTCCTGTGAAGCCCTACCCCTTAAATCCTCTTTAGGTAACAGAACACAAATAGTGAGAGGCAAATTTTAAAAGGCACAGACAGAAAGTGAAAAAGAACACTGCCTTGTATCTGTGATCTGTATTAGCACATAACTAAAAACACCAGGATACGTTTTTGCTGAGCATTCAAGACCCTTCACAAAAAACAGCTTACTCCAGGCTGAAGGAAATTACTCTCTTATAAGCCATGGAACTTCAGAGAAATTGTTCTGCAAATATGGCTGCTATGTACAGTTATCACAAGAAGACTGAAAACAATGGATCTCTCTGCCCTGTCCCATCAGTCTGTTCTTTTTTGTGACATGCCTTCCTGTTCTCATACATGTGAGAGAGATCTGCTTGCTATGCCTGTTATATGAGACTTTCTACTGATGCTTCTGCTTTAATTCTACCATGCTTGCCACTGATGTAAGTTCTTAACCACATACAGGTCCTATTTTACAACATTCTAACCATGCACTAAAACATTAAATTTTATTACGGAAAAGCATGGGTTTACACTCATGGTCTTTTCATACTATTCCTTAATATAGTCTATTGCCAGCAGTGTAATTCCAATAATATACCATATATCATACCTTGACATTGATGACAATGGTCACTAGTGAAAGGGCTTCCTTTTCCAAAAAGCATATACTAATTAAATAATGAATTCTTTCCTGCAGATTGAGGACGGCCTTAATCTGCTAAGATTATCTGGGACACACCTATTTGAAAGATCTTCCTAATTTATGTCAAAAAAACTACTCTTGCCCGAAAACACAAAACCAGCACCTGCTTAACTTACATAACAATAAAAAATATTAGATTGTCTTTTCAGTCAAGACAAAGATATATGTTCACTCTCGGCATTAAACTCTCCAGTCTCAGGAGATGCAAAACCTTGACAGCACTCCACTTCCAAAAGAAACAGATAATTTAGCAACAGAACATTACTAGTACATAAAATTGAACAGGCGTGCTTTACTTCTGTCAGATATATTTTGTTTGTTTGTTTCATTTTAAATTCACTTCTGAAGCTTAAGGAAAAACAGAAAAGAAAAAAGCCATCCAAAACCTATCCTTATAAAAGGATAGTAAAAGAGAAATGAATACACAGAGCAGCTATTAATTATTCTACAGAAAGTACCTCCTGGATTCAGGTCCCTACTTCACCCTCTTCACTAGGTTATCTGAGCATCTTCTAGTAGTGCAGCAGGTGATGTGACTAACATCCATCATATGAGAGCAATACAGGCACCTGGTCTTTAGGGAATTAGCGATAGGTATCTTAAGTGTGATACAAGTTGAATTTTTCCAAGAGTAGGGGAAGAAAAAAAAAAAATAAAAATCTTCTGCTGATACATCTGAGGAAATTTATTCTCAAATTCAAAATGTACTGGAAAGGTTTCTGTATTCATTAACATTCAAATTGCCATTTTTTTGTAAGTACAACTGAAGAACTAACAAATAATGCTGAAGCAAGATAGGATACTTGGTGGATCTAACTTTGGGCCTTAAAGCATATGCTGAAACAATAATATGAACCAGGGACAAGAGGAGAAAATACTGAACAATATACATATTAAGTTTCTGAATTTGGAAGTAATCTTGTGTTAATCTGTTCTATGTACCATCCAAATATGAAATGCTATTTCTATTAACCATGTTTATCTGCTTTGAAACAACACTGATCTCATCTTTCTATAAAAAGCAAAATAGATTCCAGATTACAGAAGAGATATGAAATACAAATGGATTTACTAAGACTTCTAAAAATGTGTAAAGATACAGAAGTGCACGGAGATGAACACATTATCCATCCTGTCACAATAAAAACAAATGAAACAGTTCTGTTGATACACTTTCTACATAGTGATGGCTACTTACGTACCTTCAACTGGTTCAACGTTTTCTTTATAAGCTTATAGGCCAGAAAGGCTTCTTGAGTTATTTCCATTTTTTTTTGCTGAGACAGATGTCTTGCTCTCTTGTTAGATACTCTTCAGCACTGTTTGGTTGTGCTGCTCTGCTGAGTGTTCACTAGACTCAGCTTCTATACTAATAATGAAGACTTGCATAAAGTAATAATACCTTTCAGTGTGATTTTCACAAAATATAATGGAAAAATTCCACCTTAGTGAAAGCTAGATTCCAACTTACTGAAAACTCCACTTGCAGGAGAGTTTGAAGTAATTTCTTTCTTTCTGCAAGGATTTTTTTTTGTTGTTTTTTAACAAATAATATTAAAGCATTGAACTTGTCTTACTGCCAGATAACTGGGGATAGGGAACATTACAATGGGGGTCTCCTACAGGCCACCTGACCAGGAAACCAAGTAGATGAGGCCCTCTATAGAGACAGGTGTAGCCTCACCTTCACAAGCCCTGGTCCTCATGGGGGACTTCAACCACCCCGATATCTGCTTGCAGGACAACACACCAGGGCACAAGCAATCCAGTAGGTTCCTGGAATGCACTGATAACTTCCTTCTTCAAGCGATAAGAGGAACCAACAAGGTTTGGTTTCAACTAAACTATAAAGACTACAGATTATATGCTATTAGCAAGTCTGAACAGTGTTTGACTGAGAACAGCAACATAGGCAAGGAGACATTCAGAATAAGGAAGCAAGATGTGACAAAGAGTGGCTCTTTATGACAAAGGATACTTGACTTGCCCAAGAAAAAGCTGAGGATATCACTTTTGGAGTATTTGCAGTTCAATCACTTCTTATTTTGAAGCCCCAACTCAGAACCAGCTTTCAAATATTTGAAAAAGTTGTGTTATGATTTGCCTGTACCAAATGAACTTCTAAATAATAGAGACTAAAATGAACCAATGCTAATTTTATGTCTGTATTAACAACCCCAAAATAAAGTGTTTAAAGATCTAAATGGGAGATATATTAGAGATTCTTCCCATTCAGTAAACCCTAAGAAAAGCACATAGAAAACCAAACTGTCCAAACTATATTGTGCATTTGAATTTACAATACATGTCATCCTTACTACCTCCTTGACCTATCCTTCCTAATGTTTTGGAGGAGTCTGAGATGGCGCCTGTACAATTTGATTTTGTGTAAAAATACACACCAAATCCGATTTCTGCTACATTAAGGAGTTTACTGGTAAAATATATGGCGTATGGAATGAAATAAACTGTAGTTCTAGAACGAGTCTTTAAGCTTACTTCCTTTAGTACTTGACCACTAATATTAAAGACTACTGGATCAGAATACAGTTTTAATTGGATATGTAGGACATGATACAGTGGTATAGTTAAGCTGCAGGTTAGATGGTAAAATATAACATTGATTTGTATTCTTTTACTGGAAATACTTGTAATGTGAAACTAGGATACAGTACACTCATTTTTAATGCATATTCAGTGCAGAGGCAAGCTCCTGCTGCCACCAGCTTACACTCAAAGTCCATTCATCAAACAAATGCTAAATTAATCGGTTTGCTGTTTCACTGACTAAAATGAGATTACAGATGAATCTAATTCTCCTTAATAGTGATGAAATGTTGATTACACAATTATTTCTTACACTGCTTATTGCTAATGCACACACACACACAAAATTGGCCTGCCAGACAGTTTTTTAGATCAGCCTAAAGTAAATCGTGGAAGATGTAGCATGCAGCAGAAGAGGGTTAAACTGGAAAAATGTGAGAGATGCCAGACAGGAAGAGATCTGAAGCCAAAAGTCAAGCCAGATGAAAAGTAACAATTGCAAGAAAATAAGATTGTAGTGGTTTGTTCAGATGCTGCTCTAAACCCAAAGTTTGGATATATGTCAAAACACAGAGACTATGTAAGAAAAGGGACAGTTTTGATCAATTTCATTTTAAATACTGCTTGTTTTAATCAGACATACAGTGAGGCTCAGAAGGACATTTCAGATTATACATTTTGGAGGATTCACGTATGATAAGAATTCCTGAAGTGTAAAGATTTCTTCCTGTCAACGTTCTCACTCATTTTAACCAAAAGCTTTGCCTACCTCATGACAATGGTGGCCTGATTCAGATTTCAATTTACATGAAGAGGACTCTACTTTGACCTAACCAGATCAGCTCTCACTACATTTTGTAAACAGAGTTTTGATATAATGTAGAAATGTTCCTGAAAAGAATTTAGAGTGGGTTCATGCAAATGGAATTTCATCACTACTAAGCACAATCTATTAGTTCTGTTGCACGCACTTTTTGGCCAGTGCAAACATAAGCTCTGAAGACATACTCTAGATCTTCATATGCCAAACTAAAGATACTTAATCTCAATACCCTTGAAAAATTGAGCTAGTCTGAGAAAGCAGCAGGAAGTCCTATCGGTTCCTCTAAAGCAATAAAATCTTTAGAACAGCCTGCATACGGTAAATCACCTTAGGTTACTCCAGATATCTGCATATAAAAAGAAAAAAAAAACAGTAAAATTTGCGAGTTTCACAAATAGGTCATAAAAACTAAGAAAAACCCTTCACTTGCTTTGCTTTAGGATATCTGCCATAATGAAAGGTGTTTCTTATTCTCTCTGGTTTTCTTCCACACAACTGAATTGTCCTTTCATATGATTTTAATGTGCTAGGAAAGGAGCATTTTCTTTTAGGCTCTTTACAACCCATGCTGCAGGGATACATGGATTCTTAACTGCTTATGCATTTAATAATCTTTTTTCTCAATTTCAATCAAAAAAGTCATGCACACTGTCCAAATTCACTCATTTCCTAGTTCCTACTAATCTCAAGAGCCTTTATCATACCAGAAATGGAACTGAATTCTGTTCTTGAATTTTTTTTTAATCAGCAACCAGCTTCCTGCTTGTGATTTCCATTAGAGAACTGCTAACCTGTACACGTTCACAGTGCCATACTTCAATTTTTTCTTCTCCCTTTTCCTAGGTTTTTCTTTCTATCCCATTCTCCTCCTCCTCTTTAGCCTTTTCTTTTTCTGTTTATCAGAAATCCTCCTATGAGTCATCTGGACACCTTTCTCTGGATTTTGCTTGATTACTTGTTTCATGTTGGATACAGAACACAGCCACAGCAAGGCCAGCAGTTTCAAACACCGAATACATTATCTAAATGATAAGCCCAAATCCAAACTTGAAACTAACACAGTAATAGGAAATGTAAGGATATGAGAACAGATGTGCACTTCTCTGTATGTACAACGTAAAGCCTGAAATTGATTCATCAGATGTTGTTTAATTTTTCTGAGCATGTAGTATTACACCAGAATGGAATCGACACAAGTTACATTAATGTGGCTACAGTAACTAAGAATATCAATGCATTTTATGTCCCTAAAAGTTACTTCCCCAACAATCAGGCAACCAAGTACAAGACGACATTGCAATCTTGTGTATTCTTTGTGCTCTCAATGGTCCAAACACTACAGCTCAGTCAGGGTTGTCTTTTGGGTCTTGTTCCTTTAAATACAGAGACAGAATGTATATTTGGACTAATCTGAAGAGGCAGTAGGTTGTAACAAAATGGTAATACGAAGGAAAATACCAGAGACAGAACAACCCTTCTCCTTATCTGCACTTCCTTAACAAAACCTTAATACTTTGCAGACAGGCAAGAAGATTCATTTGCTATACAGAAAGACACAGTCAAAGAATGACTTCCTAAGAGCTGACATAAAGTTGTCTGCAATTGGACAGATTTCTGAAACCCAGACAATAGAAGTGTTTGAAACCCTCTGCTGCAGGTCACTACACTTCTCTAGTGAGCAGAAGCTGTATATCCCGCCTTTCATTGATTTATCATTACTGAATGGATTCCTCATTTTAACAAAACATATTATTATATTCTAGATAAGCCTTTGACAATTTTTTACACTAACCTGTGGAATTCAATTGCCACCATTAATTTCACTCTGGTATTTATCAGGAGAAGCTTTTTTCCTGCAAGAACCAATTTATTTAATTGAATAGTTTAAAGAGCTCCAAAACCACATACAGAAGATGAGGTTATAGCTAATAGCTTTCAAATATACTTGAAAGCTTGAATCATTAGCAGTGTCTTAAACTGGGAATTTTTAAGTGCAAACCAGAGTTTAATGCAAGCTAGTCTGATTTTTGGTGGTATGATTTTTCACATTTACGTTCTTCACAAATGTAAGAGGCATTTAGAATAACATTCTGTATTTAGGAATAAAGCCTGTACTTTATGCTTCCCTTTCATTTTTTTTCAGCTTGGCATTGCTGCAACATCACATATATCAGTCTCTCAATTTAATATCTAAGCATCAGCATCTTAAATACATTTATCCTCAGCTTTCTTAAAAGGTAAATAAATCCAGTTCTTCACACAAGTCGAACAACACAAAAACCAAAATCGAGGCACACAAGTCCAGAATAACCTGTAAACTATAAAGGTATTTTAAGATAAGAGTTTTTTGCTCCCTATGCATTAGAAGAAATAGGCATCCAAGGATGTTTCAGTGCAGTGGCTAAAATGAAGTCACAGTCCTACAGACAACACGCCTGGGTGTAAAGGAATCTCATTTCTAACTCTTACCCTTGCAAATATTTTGAGATTTCCATCAAAAGTGAAACAATTTCTGTAGATGACACTGCAGAATGCCTTGAATACAAGCAATGCATTACTATTGAAGATACAGGTTCACATCAACTACAGGAGGGACTATCCAATTTGTTTGTATCCAATCACTGGGCTACTGAATAACAACAGTGGTATTGCCATCATTTTTCATCCAATCATAGAAGTTCTGCACATGGCTAGGTATAGACTACATATGTATGTCATATGATTAAATACTACAACTGAAAAATGAATGAAGAATGCCAGTAAGTTTAGTTTATGCATGTAAAAGTGGATAGATTAAGAATGTAAAATTACTGCCTCTGACTCGCATGGCAGTGGAAAACAATACCATGCTGACAACCTCTTAAATGGTAACATTAACCCGAGATTATCAGTGTTCAGGAAGAAGGCAAGAAGGGATAAAGTGCAATGTACTTTTTCAGAATTATGATGAATGTCAAAAAAGTGAAGGAAAACCTCAGCTTCTTTGAAGAACTGAAGCCAAGCTTGCAGAAATCAATGGTAAGATTGCTATCAATATGTTTGGAAAAGGTCCAAAATTATTATCTCTGACATTAACATAAAGAAATTGCAACTGTTTGCATTTATATTTCCTTTTAGCAACATTAAAAGAATGTACTAAGAGAGAACACAGTTAACCCTTTCTCTGTCATGCTTTATATTACATTTTAGATTATGTCTAAATACTATCACCCTTAACCATGAATTAAGGATGCAGGAGCTACCTAAAGAGTTAGGAGCTTTCAGAAAAAATAACTGTATAGTATCCTATAAACTTTAAAAATAATAAAAACTGAAGGTCAAATCCTGAAAGTTCTGTTTGTCTTTTTAAAGAAAACATCTACTGACTTCAGTGGAAATCTGATGAGTTAAACTAGGTTTAAACATCTCCAGATAAAATCTATTAATTTCAATTAAATAAAAATGCAATACACTAATAATGGCAGCCAAGATTCAGATACCTTTACTGTGGGTCACAGTGCATGATCCCAGTCTTGAATTATGACTTAAAAACCTGAAACGGTATTTAACCTTTACCTTGATGTTGCACAAGAGAACAGCTACTGTACAACCCATACATACAGAGTATTTAATAAGATGATATACCTATCAGGTGAATGACTAAGACTAGACATAATTACTTGTCTTGGTAATTACACTGGTCATGGACTTACTCTTGGACAGGTTTTTAATAATTTCTGCATATCATTACATGCCACTTGTAGCTTTACTCTAACATACTAAAAACCCATAAAAAGTTGTTCATTTCCGAATAAACCCATCAAGTTTTGCAGTGCATTTCAGGAAACCATACAACCTAAACCAAAAATATTTGTGCTATTTACATACAGCAATAAATAATGCAACCATATAAAACACAAATGGAAAAAGAAAGTTAATATGGTATTAAATACTCAGTGTAACATCTCTTTCCCAGTCTTCCTGTATGTTTTACGTCTATTCCAGAATACATTAAGTTGCTGAACAATATAATGTCAAAAATCCACTGTTTTATAGGATATGTTTATATAGTCCAGATCACGGGTATGAAAAAAAAAAGTCCTAGCCAGTATAGATGTATATGAACACTGTGCTTATTCTAGCAAAGCTATTTTCTAGTTTCTTGAATAACCTTCAAATAACAGGGTTAAGAACAAAGTGACAGTAAAAATCTTTTACTACACATACAACCAACCACGTCCCCCTTTCAGTGGAAAGATGAATTAATTCCTCTGAATTCCTAACTTGTTTAATTTTAAGTATTAAGGATCATACAATTGACTACTAGATTCTTGTAATCATTCCAGCACCCTTTACACCACAAAAAATGGTTTTAGGTTTGTTTTGTTTGGGGTTTTTTTATTTTATTGAGATTTTTTTAGGGCTTTTATTTTTTAGGGTTTTTTTTAATCTAGTATAGAAGGTTTTGAAACAAGCCCAAATATTTAAACACATCCAGAGTTTGCAGATATCTGCATTTGAAACTTCCCGTTAGTCCTATTTCTGTTGTAAGCCATATCAAAACACCACACTGAAATACACCCTAAAAATTCAGGAAATCTGAAAACAAATCCAGCTGGGAATGTTTTAATGCTTCTTGTCTAAAACCACATAAAAACAGGATTCAAAGCAAATTCAGTGTAATAAAAGTACAAACTCAGACATGACAATTATTCGGTTTTGCTATATTCCAACAGTCCAAATTATAGAGATACTATTTTGTTTCATGGCCTGAAGCAAGTATCACTGATCATTTTTAGTATCCTGGAACAAGCAGGTCGGTAACAAATTTTTATGACAGACACACTCAGTGAGATTATAAATCAGTTTCCCAAGAGAAGGCTCACTAATAAGACTGGATCTAAAATTTAGGTCACAATTTTAAGACTCAGCTAATGGGCTAAGAATAAAGAGTGTAACTTCATAACAAATTCAGGTTCGATTTTTTTTTTTTTTTACCATAAATACTAGCACCACTGTAAAGTTGCAAAGAGTAAGCTTCTTGAAAAATGAAATTATTTAATTGTAAAATGTATTTAATATCTCCTTGCAGGGAGGTTATTTCTCAAAGAAAAATAAAATACCCTGTGTTACACTATGAAGTTATAAAAATTAACCAATTAATTTTTAGTGTCATTCCAGTTGTTTTAGATATTTGTAAAAACTTATTTTGGATATGATTTACTGATTCTATTTCAAACATGCTGCTTCCTTTATTTGCAAATTTGTTTACAATACCAAAACTATCATACTATCATACGATCAAAGAAACTTTACCTTTTCTTGTTTAATGTTCAGAGGTGATGAGAGAACGTTAAAGTCTATAGTTGTTGAAAATCACATAAGAATACTCATAGCCTGATAAGGTCAGAAATAGCCTATTTGGCTTGTCTTACACAGAAATAACATATTATGAAATCACTCTTAACTTCTATGTACCAGAGAAAGTTCTTCTAAAAGAATATACCAATAAATTTTCCACCTACATGGCTAAGAAACATTTTTAATATATTGTAAATCCCTCTACTTAGTCTCTGGCAATGTCTGCCACTTACCATTTCCATTCTCTACTATGGCCAATGGCTCTCTGCAGATTGCTGTTTTTCTTAAGGTATTCATAGTCCTTTGAACTTCTGCCAGCAGCACTGCTTGCATTGCCTCAATAATCTGTCATAAATGCAAATTATATTGGATGACATCAGTATGAGTTATTTAGCTGAGCATTTGACAATTTTAAATAACTACTACAACATTTTAAGACTGTTCCATTGAATGTCATTAGAAAGTCAACACTTAATATCTTTCAGACACTGCTGATTATGTGTCCTTATATTTATATTGAGAAATAAACGTTAACTGGATAGCAATAAATGGTGGAATTTGTCAATCATGACTGCTTCCCACTCACTGAAAATTCATTTTCTTTAATCTCAAAACTAGAAGCAGTTGTCTACCGTCTCCTTCATTTCCAGGGGTCATGACAACATACATTAGTAAAGCACATGGTGATAACTACAGTATCTTTTTTTCTCCCATGTGTACAAAAATCCTTCATAGACTGAACAAGGACCTTGTATTTTTGACTTCTTTAGAGAAGTTTGGTGGCTAGTCTCTATCTGACAAGTTTAAATAATGTTTTGTGATTATAAATAAAGTGGTAATCTTCTATTCCTCTAACTTGGATGTGATAATACTGTATTTTTTGTCTAATACAAAGAGAAATACCACTCTTCAAGCTCCTCTTATCCAAAAGGAGTATCTGCTGAAATTATAAACAGCCTATAAACAGCACTTGCAATAGCTAATGTACCACACATGGGTGGTAAGACAATGCAGTGTGGAGACTGTATGAAATAATTATTACCTTTCTTTACTTTAGCAGAGAAGCCCCAGGAGACCTGAGAAAGTTTAAAAACCTAAGACATTTATAAAGCACATGAAGACCTTATACAATGGACCCAAACTTTCGCAATCCTGACTCAGTCTAAATTACAGCATGGTGCAGAATGGCAGCCTGCAGACCTCTTCATTTGGCATTTCCTTCAGAAAAGAAATACACTTCCACCCCCACCTCAAAAAGTTATTCATTTTCAAGAACAAATTTCCTGAAGGACAGAAAGACTCTGAAGTTTCCAGGACGGTGTACCCCACCTCATTTAAACTAATGTTTAAATTGGATATGAAAATGTTAAGTCAAATATCTTTATAAACATTTTGTGTTTGTATGATATTTATAAACAATCTATTAAAGTTATTTAAAGTTTAATATGAATTGAAGTTGATACGTAGGCTCCCTCAAACTGCCTGGCAGAGAGACTGTTTCATCTTACTAATCAAGAACAGTGAATTCATTGGCTGTCCTCAATCACATTTCTAGCTGCCCTTGTAAATTCAGATAATTAAGCAGAATAAAGGCTGCAGGTGTCCTTTGTGACAAAATCCTTTATTGTAGACAAGTACACCATAGTCAGGTCCACAGTGTAAAAGTTCATAGCAAGTAACCCAGTCCTATGTGTTTTAATGTAGCAAAACACCTTCATCTTGTTATAATAGCATTTTATTTTACAGGGGAAACCAAAGGCAGTTTCCAATTCCGCGCCTCCATACATCCCTGAGCTTTGGGGACTACAGAACCTGACTTTACAGCAGACTTTTCCAATATATCTACAATAATTAAGAAAGAGATGGAAACAGAGACATGTTTTCACTGTCCTGGGAAAAGTTTTGACAAAGAAATTTCTTACAGAGGTACACAAAAGAATTGCACACATTATGTGTTTTGCATGGTCTTTCGATCTGCTAAGAACCTGCCATTAATCTGGATCAGATATTCATTACCTGAGCCAGTGCTGTGTATGCCAGCCAGGCAGCATTTGGAACGTCATTTCCTCTAACATCTTAAGACAAAATAAAAAGCTGTTGCAAATGGCACAACATGATATTGTAGAGGCACCTGAAGGTCTCTGTATGCTACTTGTCTATCACCTTGTTGAATCTGCATTTCCACAGTGCTCAGTGTGGTTTCACAAGTTTAGTTTTATCTTCTCACTGCATCTTCCCCACAAATTTGCGTACCTCATCTATCTTTATCACCAAGCTTAAAAATCACCAGAAGCAGTGCCTGTTTCTAACACAACAAATCTCCGTAAGAAACTTGCACTTTCTTGGACAGTTTCCACTATATCTTTATCATCCTTCTGGATTACATATACATTAGCTATCTTGTTGGTTACTAATATGTGTTCATTTTTCCCCATTATTGTAGCTAGTGTTATAAATACCAGCTGCTTTTTAGTTGGGATTGTTAAGTATAACAACTTATGCTTCTTCTGTGGTGGAGAAAGTATAAATAACATGTACCCATCTATAAAAACAGCTGTAAGAAGTGAAAGGTAATTGTTTGATTCCACAGGAGCAATGCTAGAAAACAATTCAAAAAGACAAGTGAACAAAAGTTGAGGCAAAGTGAACCGTTACATCTATAGTAAGTTATAGTGGCTTTCCTTTCTACACTTTATCAATTACTAAGTATTACTCTCTGTAATGAGTGGGACTAAGGAGAAAAGTCAATAGACATCACTCCTGGCTATTACTCAGGCCATAACCTCTATAGGTCTGAGCTTTGCAGAAACTGCCTCCCACATGCCTCCATAAGACAGTCACACTGGGGAGCAAAAAAAACATAGATCAAAATATCAGACTTGTATTATCCAGTCTGCTTTCCTCTATTTCTGGATAGTAACTGTCAGGAGAGTTGTCTAGACACTTATACTGTAGTCAGTTGGCTTCAGGTAGACACAAATGCTGTAAAAACAAATGCATTCAGAGATTGTTAAGAGAAATTACCGTAAACTTGGGCATCAGTGAAGAACTTACAAGCTTACCAGCACTGCTCTCTGCAATGGCCTTTATGTTCAAAGAATAAACCGCTTCACATGAAGGCCATTGTAATATATGTGAGATTATTTTAGATGGTAATGGAAATTAAGTAACTGAAGTGAAAAACACAGACATCACTGCAGGAATCAACAGAAATGAGAATGTCCTGAGATAATCCACTCCTAAAAATCTCAGCAGTCCCTCCACAGTTTCTATCTTTTTCCACTGATGAAAGAGGAAGGCTAACACGTCTACATTCCTCATGCAGATGAGGATGTCAGAGATCTAAATATGGCACCAACAGTTTTCCTGAGGCAATACTGTGCAAGGTTATCAACGTTCACACTGTCAGCCAAAAAAGTTCCATAAAGCTGCAATAATATATTATTATTAATATATATAATGAAATACCTTCACAGATATAGGTGAGTAACTGGCTGTTTTAAATATAGAGTAAGGACAATTAGGGACAGACATGCAACCACTGTTTCCTCATATTAAATGTTCCAGGGCAAGGGGGTTTTTATATCTAACTGAAAGGATAAGCACACTTAAGTAACCTATGGGCAGGATGGGAGCGTGGCAACAAGCAGCTATATTTTATCTGAAAGAACAGCAACTCACATGAGGACGACCTTTCTCTTAAAATCATTCAGGCAAAAAGCCCTGGAAAAATATTTTTTTTTAATATACGCATTATTAGAATTTAAGAGAAAAAAGGACGTCCCTCAGCCCCTTCAACTTCAAATCAAGAGACCCCGGATCAATCACTGGCAGCAGGGTTTTTGGTTTTCAGTTTTCTTCTTTGCACAGAATCTGTTACAGTACTGTAAGGAGATGAGGAATCAATAAATGGCAAGTCCTTTGGGTCATGTCTGAGAGTCAGTATTGCCCACTGAAGGTGACGATATAAGAAGTTTTTAAAAGCAGTGTAACTAGTGATGTTTTAGGTAAACGTACATGAGCGCTTAATCAGGCTGCTCAGCATTAGTAAATTGACCATAAATCTGTGTTTATATAAAGAAAGCTTTTACAAAGCCACCAGACTATCAACAAAAACAAAAATTGTATATAAATCATTGGTTGCTGAATACCCCCACTTATTGCCAACATCACAAATTATTTTGAATGTTAAAACTCCTTGTGGCAGTTGGGCTGTAAATGACCCAAAATCTGCACTACAAAGCATGTTAAAGAAGCTTATTGCAATTACAAAGCTGTGTTTGAATAAGGTTGAAGTTTGAGAAGCACTGATAGCATAGGATTCGCAATACTTGACAATTTCAGTGTCTTAAAGTCTTTTCAGATGACAAAAGTGTGAGGCAGCTCATTTCACACTTTATCCTCCTGCACACTTCTGTGATAGATAAGATAGATCAGTTTAGACAATGATAATGCATAAAGTCACTAAATTAATCAGAAAATATAAATACATAGATCTCACATAATGAGCTACGCTACAAATAGAAGCTTCATGGCTATACCTCTCTACCCTATAAAGGGTTTCAGTGGCTGACCAGGTCAGCGAGGGATTACATGGATTTCATATAACAATTGCAGCTATTGAAACTGAGGCCCTGAATTAAATTTTATTAAAAGGACTCAAAAAAGCTAAAAAACCCCACACCTTATTGTAAGAGAAAAGGAGACAGTTTGAGGGAAGAATAATGCTGGAATAATATGGAAGATGTGCAGACAGTGGGGATATAATAAAAACTGATAAATTCAAGACAAAATGCTGAATTCAACGGAACGTGAATATTTGCAGAAACCATTACTGTCTTTCTAATAGAGCAGAGGACTATTGCTGCAGTACCCCTGCACATCCCAGCTCTGGAAAATATTCTTTGCACTTGAAGTGCAGCACAGAGCTGTATTCAATTTTAAAAGTAACATCATAAAAAAGAAAAACCTTGTAAGAGGTATTTCCCTTTTCTGGAGTAAAATCCCTTCTGGTCATAGTATGCTGTCTTGAGTTTTATATTCCTGAACATTAACTCACTCAAGCAACCACAAAACTTTATTTAAATGCATATTTTCAAAATGAAAAATAGTCTCTAGATTTCCCTGTTCAGAGTATTTCATCACAGTTACCTGTCAACTCTCAAGAAACAGTAATTTATCTCTCAAGACATCAGATTCTTCACTAACAATAGGCATAGAATCATAGAATCATAGAATAGTTAGGGTTGGAAAGGACCTTAAGATCATCTAGTTCCAACCCCCCTG
>WTXV02026599.1:18855-29273 GCA_009823435.2 Nymphicus hollandicus | reverse complement strand
TCGGTGTTATCAGCGCTGTTCCCAGACTGAAAGTCAAACCCACAGCACTGCACCAGCTACCGAGAAGGAGAAAAAAATGACTGCTACTGCCGAACCCAGGACAGTACATTAGATTATTTTTGTATTTAATACTTTAGTTGCTCTAAGTAATACGCTAAGGAAAATTTTCTTCATTGTGTCATTTCTGCCTTTACTCAAAAAAAAAAATGAGAAAGAAGGAAAGATAGATTCAGAATTAACAACCAGAATTTAAGTAAGCATTTTTCACTTTAATATTTTTCTTGGGGACTTGTTTCTGGAAAAATATTACTGTCTTATTAGAACACTGTCTCTCTAAGTAAACATTTTTATCAGAAACATATAAGTATTTCTTAGTTTGTATAAGCAAGTACCCAATGAAAACTGGCAGTAGTGGGAAATATTTCTTTAAATACTGTTGCGAAAATTGAGCTGACTGATCCCTTTGTTCTTGTAATATTTCCTTGCAGATGCAGCACATCCTCCTACATGCAGAAAACCCCTTTACACATATCTAGGAACGCTTTGGATTAATGGGATTGTAACTGAAACTGGTTGTACAGAAAGTGTCAGGAGAGGAAACCAAGCAGCATTTCTATGGCAGAAGGAGGTTTGCTGGAAATGTGGCCATAAACCATGGGAAGTTCAATTGACACCAACCATGTGAGTAAACTCCTCAGACACAAGGATTCTTAGACATCACATTATGTAACCAACAAATTTAACCTTGCTTTACTAGTATCTTTCATTTTTACCTATTCATCAGACTTAGTGTTTGAGAAATTAATTTCTAGGCACAGCATTCTACTCTGCCTCTTCACAAAGTCCTCAGCTATGAGAGTGGATCATGACTTTGACTGCTGTGGCTGACAAGATTTCAAGAAGATTCTCTGAGAAGGTAACTTCACACATGAGACTTCAGTCTGACTTGCCTGAGGATGAACTGCTCTCTTTAAATAATGAGTTCTTATTTCTAAGATCAACAGAACACAGGAGTGAGAAGAACTGTGAGAAGTGGATGTGATCAAGGTTAGGAAAGCCAGAAAATGTAAATAACAAGTAAAAGAAAGCAAGTGCTGCATCTTAAAAAATAATTCAATTTGATACAGGTTCATTTAAATGTATGAAATAGCAAGATATTCTTTTATTTTAATCCATTTAAAGAATCACAGATCTTTAAGATTTAAATCTTAATGGTTAAGGTTGAACAGGACCTCTTGAGATCATCTAGTCCACCTTCCCTGCTCAGATCAAGACTAAATAGATCAGGTTGCTCAGGACTATGTCCGGCTGGGTTTTGATTCTCTCCAAGGATTACCTTTCAGGAGGTAGTTGGAGTTCTTTGCTGCAAGGGCACACTGTGGGTTCATATTCAACCTGATGTCCAACAGGATCCCCAAGTCTTTTTTTGACTGCTTTCCAGCCCCTTGGCCCCCTGCATATACTGGGACATAGACTGAGATGTAGGACTTGTGATTTCCCTTTGCTGTACTTCATGAAGTTCTTGTCAGTCCATTTCCCCAACATGCTGAATAGAAACACAGGCTGTGATTCCATTTCATGTGGTATATGAACCACACTTCCCAGTTCTGTATCATCGGCAACTTTGCTGAGTATGTGCTCTGTCCTAATCCAAGTTACTAATGACAATATTACCCAATATTGCTCTATCAACCTCTTGAGTACCCTGGTATTGACTGGCCTTGAACTGGACTTCATGAGGCTGATCACTTGGCAGTTCAGTCAGTTTTCAATACACCTCACTGTCTGTTTATCCATTCTAGATTTCATCAGCTTTTCAGTGAAGATGCTATGGATGATAGTGTCGAAAGCCTTGCTAAATTCAAAGTGAACAATATCCACTACTTTCCCCTATGTGTTCTCTGCATCAGGGTTCTTTTAAGAGTGACAATTTATCCAAAATTCGAGCATAGGACTTGGTAAATGGCAAGTAATTAGTCAAGCCTTTCATATCAAGCACAACTACGGAGACTCGCCTCATTTATACACGTGAACTTACTGTGTTGCTTTGGGGGAGAGGGGTGGTGTTGGATGTGCCAGTGTCCAACTGGATGGAACATACCTGAAATATATTAATTATTTATTTTTCTTTTTTTCTGAGCATGAAAGGAACACTTTGGGTGGTCCAGTTTTACACCTGAACTGCTTGGGCTCTGCTGGGTTATGATGGTATGGAAATTTCTTTCTGAATTAGTGCTAGTTGCTGTTAATCATTTCAATCAAGTTGGGCATGGTTAGTTCACAGGCTGATTTTGACAGTGCCAGTGAACATACACCCATGTGAAACTTCCAGAATTTACAAATGTCTAGTGGGAGGTGTCCCTGTTCATGGCAGGGGGGTTGGAACTAGATGATCTTAAGGTCCTTTCCAACCAGAACTATTCTATGCTTCTAGGTTTTCATTATTCCCTGGCAGTCATCCAAGTGCCCAGCCACATTAGATGTAGTGGGCTAACATGTCCCAGGGAAACAAATTCACCAAAATATTTGTAGAAATTCTTTTTTATTAATATAATCATTTATTTTTTTTTTACAAGAGCTGCATGAAACAGAAAAAAAGGAAAACAATATGTGGTGTATGAGATATAAAAATACCAAAGGGTATGATTTCCAACTGATTGTAGATGCTCACTGCTTACTGTAATGTTCGAGAAATGTGATCTGGCAAAACACTTCTGATCATCTGCATTTGCTGGAGATAAAAGAAAGTGCTTTGATCACCTGAGTGTCCAGACAAATCCATTAGTTATCTGTAGATCAATATATTGATATTTTGATTGTTTGTTTGTAAGGGTGTAAAAGAATTGTTTACAGGCTGCTAATTCAAGTTCATACCCTCATATTAATTCTCCCTTGTGGTCAGCAGCCACAGGGTATTGTGATTTTCAGTAACAAAAGACTTAGAAGAACCACACACTGTACGTTGCCTTGAGGAATCAAAAAATTTGAAACAGTTGGTTTTGGAAATCAGAAGCAACAAACTCTGCGCTGTGGGCTTTCAGCAGCCAACCTGCTTGCTTATGTCAAGCTAATTACGATTCCATGAAGCACTTTTAGATATATTTATGAGTAACATCCACAAGATCCGATATGTGTTTTTTATAGTGTCTTGAAAACACTTGCCCTTGCCTACTATTACGTCTGTGTTAAAAAGAAATACTTTCAGACAAATGGATCATTTGGGCCCAAATGTTCTAAACATCAATAAAGTTAATCAGGGTTAATACTGAAATGAGTATTAAACTGAAGAGTAAGCTGAGAAAACAAACTGAGAAGCAGGTTCTACTTTTTTCCTCAATTGCAAACTGAAACTGAAGAAGCTTATCATAATCAAGTGACAAGTTGAACTTAGCACTTACAGTGTCTAGCCTTATGAGCAAATAGTGATATTTATTGATAGTATTAATGTTTTTAAATAGGCTTAGACCTTTTATAATACCGCCGACATTTCATTTTATGGAACATGGAATGTAGAGGCTGTAAATTCATGATGAATATTGCTAACAGTAATAAGTGGAAGTGTAATAGTCAGTTTTGCTCATATTTGCTTATATTATGTGAATACCTTCTGTGTCTGAAAAAACTCTATAGGGATGCTATTTTCCCCAGGTTTGAAAATTGATTGACTTCTGAAAATATAGCAAAGAAGGACACAAAAAAGTTCAGATTATTTACTTTAACTGTTAACTGACCAAAGGCTATGATAATCACTTAGAGGTATGTATCCTAGCTGTGCAATTCGCTGTATTATTTAATTCTTCTCAGCATGTGCTGCTGTGCAGTGGGGGATTTGAAGGTGTTCAGCATCTCAGTTCTGCAGAAAAAAGATGCTAATCATCCAAAGACTTCTGAAAGAACATCAGAAGGTCAGAATAAATCTTAAATAAAGTTTTCTGAAAATGAAATAAAGCAGAACAGAAAGAAGCTCTACCCTTGCCTAGCTTTGAGAAAGCCACTGCCAGTTTTTGACTGTTGCAACTGAATAGTACAGTAAGATTTCTTTAATGCCTAGGTCGCCATTTAAGAAGTTCATCCATCCATATGAATAAGCAAAATTTGTGAAATACCAAAGATTATCTTGTAGTGGAATGTTACAAAATGAGAAATGTAATAGGACTGTAAAAAGGACTTTTATCACCTAACCTTCAGGCTAACCTGAAGAAAGCCAATTATCAGTTCATCAGCCTCAGAGATCTCTATTCTATTTTTTGTTGTCATGTTTCCATTTTTCTGGTCAAGTAAATCTCAAAACAATGACAAAAAAATATAACCAGAATCGCATACAAAATTATAGACTGTTCTCTCAACTGACTGAAGTAACAGTGCTTACATTTCAAGACTTTTCAAAATTTTTTCTCTTATTTATTTTTTTTATTTGTGTGATTGCAATGAGTACAGGTAGCAGTTGAGAAGAAAGCCAGAAAAGTTAGGGAGATCTAAGGGACTGCTTGCATCTAAGCATTTTAAGAATTATAAAATAAGGGAAAAAAGATTAAATTATTTTGCTTTGCAATATAATTGAGCATTTTTTTTTGTCTGTTGAAACAGTTAAAAATTTTCTAGAATATCAGATATATATGCAGTAACGTGTTGTAAAACCTTTCCTTTTCTTGAGTGTAAGATAATAAAGGCCTGTTTGACATACAGTAGCTGCTGTGAAACTGTGGCAAACCACTTCAAAGAATATAAAGAAAATTTTAATTCTTGGATTACCGGCTTCTGTGGCTGTTTTACAAAATGGAATAATAATCAGGGAGCATCACTGGAGATACAGTACTTTTTGATTTCTTGGATAGTGATTCAACTCTGTCAGTAATATCTGTACACCTGTTATGTGCTTTCAACAAGGACTATAGTTGTTCTCTTTAAAGCAGGAGAAAACAGTTCTCAAATTTATTCTGAAGTTTGGAAATACCCTAGGGCACAAGCTACCCTTTCAGTGCATGAGCCTGCAACTCCTATTATAGAATCATAGAATCGTTTGGGTTGGAAAATAACTTTAAGGTTAATTAATCTAACCATTAATCTAGTACTTCCAAGCCTACCACTAAACCATGTCTCTAAGGGATGCATCTGCACATCTTTTATATACCTCCAGGGATGGTGACTTCACCACTGCCCTAAGCAACCTGGTTGAATATTTGACAACCTTTTTGGTGAGGAAATTTCCCCCACTATCCAACCTAAATCTCCCCTGGCACAGCTTGATGCCATTTCCTCTTATTGCTTGTTACTTGGGAGAAGAGACCAACACCCACCTCACTACAACCTCCTTGCAGGTAGCTGTAAAGAGTGATAAGGTCTCCCTTGTGCCTCCTTTTCTCCAGGCTGAACAACCCCAGTTCCCTCCTCCATTTCTTATAAGACTTGTGCTCCAGACCCTTCCCCAGCTTCATTGCCCTTCTCTGGACTTGCTCCAACACTTCAATGTCTCTCTTGTACTGAGAGGCCCAGAACTGAACACAGGATTTGAGGTATAGCCTCACCAGTGCCGAGTATGGAGAGATGATCACTGCTGGCGACGCTATTGCTGATACAGGCCAGGATGCTGTTGGCCTTCTTGGCTGCCTGGGCACAAGCTGGCTCATGTTCAGCGGCCATCAATCAGCCCCCCCAGGTCCTTTTCTGCCAAGCAGCTTTCAAGCCACTCTTCCCCAAGCTTGTAGTGTTGCATCGGGTTGTTGCAGCCCAACTGTTGGACCTGGCACTTTGCCTTGTTAAATATCCTGCAGTTGGCCTCGAAAAATCAACCCAGCCTGTCTAGATCCCTCTGTAGAGCCTTCCAACCCTCAAGCAGATCAACACTACCGCTCAACTTGGTGTTGTTCGCAAACTTACTGAGGGTGCGCTCAATCCCCTTATCCAGATCATGGTAAAGATATTAAATGGAATATTAGTGGTATTAGTACTAATGGGACTCAAAGACAATGTGTGCTGAGCTCTCAATTCTGGAAAACTAGAGTCAACCAGATATTTGCCATTGCTTCTGTGTACACAGGATAAAGCTTATGTAAGTCACAAATAAAGTGACATGCTTTAATGTGGTTTCTTAATGCCTTCTTCATGTTAGTGGATAGCTATAATTAAAAAGCTTTTCAGGTGTATAAGGATCTCATACTTTGTCTTTCAAGCTTAGAATTTTTAATTGTTTATTTGAGAATGAAAGCATCTGGTATGGTAAGAATCTCATAGAAGTTCTTCAAGGACACAATATTTATTTAAAAAACAGAAATATTCCTTCCATGAAGTCACTGTCTATCTGTTTGGCCTACTGAGGTGTTGAGGTTTAGACCCAGCCAGTAACTTGGTACCACACAGCCATTCACTCACCACCTCATCCCCCAAACTCCCCGGGGTGGAATGAGGAGGAGAATCGAGGAATGTAAACCCCACGGGTTAAGATCAGTCCAATGACTAAAATAAAGCAAAATATAGTGATAATAGAAAGAATACCAACAATAAAATAATAATAAGAAGAAGAACAACAACAAGAGAAGAAATTAAAGCTCAGACAACACGACTGATGCACAATACAACTGCTCACAAACCGCTGACAGACACCCCGCCACACCGGAGTAGCGATCAGTCCCTTCCGGGTAACTCCCCCACAGTTTATATACCAGGCATGACGTACTGTGGTATAGAATACCCCTTTGGCTAGTTTGGATCAGTTGTCTTGTCTCTTTTCCCCTCAGTTTCTTGTGCCCCTCCACACTGGCAGAGCATTAGACTGAAAAGTCCTTGATCAAGAGTAAGTGCTGCCCAACAGCAACTAAAACACTGGTGTGTTATCAGTATTGTTCTGAGACTAAAGCCAAAACAGAGCACTGCATCAGCCACTAGGAAGAAGAATAACAGTCACAGCTGAAACCAGGGCATGAGGAGTTAGACATTTCACATGTTGAGCTCCCATGTTTGTTTTTTTCAGTGGTCCAGGTAGTACTTCTTAACAGGGCTATGCATTTTTACATTTGCCAAAAAAAAGTTGTTTCAATAAACCCACATATATTTATCTATTGATATATGGATACTTACTTTGAAAATTTGACTTCTGGGCATGGATAAGGGTATCTTTGCAATAATCCTCTGAGGGAGAGAAATACAATTAGATCTGTTTTACAAAGATGAAGGAAAGAGATTAAGGGCTAAACTTAGAATGGTACCTAAGGACTATTCACAAAAAGTAACTGTAGTCAGACATTTCCAGATTATGATTCACAGTGCTTAAAGATAGGCTTTGAATCAACCCCTGGAGCTTCTATTTCTTTCTCTGTGGAGTGCATGGGGATCCTGGGACGATTAGTCCCCCTAGGCTAAAGTTTGCATTTGAGAATAGGCAGTGTAAATCTGAGTGTTTCAACCATGTCTTTTCAACTGCCTATTCCCTGTGCTGGCATCCAAAACCTTATCCTACATTTTGTCTCTGTGCAATGCAGAGGAGATTGGGGGAAGGAGCAACCAAAATCAGGACTCTGCTTAGGGAATCTAAGAGGAACAAGAGGAAAAAGATCTGCCTGGAATTAACAGTCATTCCAGGATATGATTGCTTTATTCATCTTTAGCGGGAGGTCTAAAGAAAGACCCCTTTCTGGAACTGCAAAACAAACACAGAAAACAAGTGCTTCTTTACCAGGAACCACAAATGTACTTAGTTTTGCTCCCCTTTTTCCCTCTATCTTACATAACTCCATTAAAAAAATAGCATGTGGTCCCCATCTTCCTCACCCTATATAGCAGCAGTAGGCTATCAATATCCTATTGGTCAGGATAATTAATTTTGGCCAGAAACTCATCCGGAAGAACAGAAAAAATGAGCTGAGTAGTACCGTGATCTCTCAGGAACTGTGGGAGAGATAAGAAGGTAATTTCATAGATCACTTCATAGCATTTAGTGTACAGAAAGCAGCTAAAAGTGTTTTGTTGATCTCTCTGCAAATGCCTCTTGAGATAGTGGAGAAAGTTTGTGGTAGAGGCCAGAATTCTCTCACTGTCTTTTGAATCTTAATCCTTTGTCTCAATCACCAAGTGATGAAGCCAAGGGCAAATGTGCTTGAACTGCAATGAAACAGAACTGTTTTCCTCGTGGAGGCTGGGAGAAATGTCATGTATGAATGAACCACAGAAACTTGTCAACCTTTATGCAAATTCAAAAGGTTGAATAGTGTCTTGGATATATTTGCCTTTATAAAAATGTTCACTTCAGACCTGAGGATTATCAGTTGTTTTGGTTGCTATTCTTCAAGCCAGAACCTTGTTTGATCTGCTATTATTTTGCCTTTATTAAAATAGAGTTTGATATCAGATTTTTCTAGGAGAATGACATGTGGAAGCATCTAAAAATCTGTAATGTGCTCACAGTGATGAGAACAGAAGTGATTAATGCACAATACTTTATTACAGTGTAGATGTAGGACAACAATACTGTTTTTAAAGATGAAAAAAATTCCATTAAAAGGTGATATTTTTTCCCCACTAATTCACTCAAATTTCAGTCAAACATAAAATAACATAGTTGACTATCTGTAGGAAGTTGAAACTTGGGATATGAAGAAATATCTTACCCCAGGTGTTTATGTATACTTGCATATATGTAAACATACATGTAACCTAGTAAGATCTCAAATGCTGAGCAAGAACTTTTGATGAGAACCACAAAGGAAGTCCATAAAATGATGCTGAAGTAACCATTTAGGATCTCAGACTGGATCCATCCAGCTGAAGAATTCATTTGCTAGTTAAACATGAAAAAAACCCACTTCATAAATTTTGTCTTTAATCACAAAGTACTTAAAATGTCATTCTTCAGCCACACAGCAGAGAGTGAGTCCTCCTGCTCTGCCTGAAGTCCCCCAGCACATATCATTTCTTGAAAGCCCATGCCACTAAGAATATGATGAAAATTCTTGTTGAAAATAGCAACTTAATCTTAAATTATGATTTGTGCTCTTTTTATCATTCAGACATATAATCTACTTTAAATTCAAAGACTTGCTTTTATATAACAGTTTCTTGTTTCATATATTGTAGGAAAGAAGCCCAACAAAACTGCTGGAAGGCGTGAAACATACTCCAAGATAGAATCAATCTTCAGTTTTCCAGTGAGAAGAGTGTGCAGCAAGCTCACTGACCTGGACTTCAAGAGAGCAGATTTTGGCCTCTTCAGGAACCTGCTTAGGAAGGTTCCATGGGATATAGCCCTAGAGGACAGGGGGGCCCAAGACTGCTGGTTGATATTCAAGGATCACCTGCTACAAGCTCTGGAGTGTTGCGCCCTGACTAGAAGGAAGTGCAGCAGGAGGGCCAGAAGACCTCCATGGATGGATAAGGAGCTGCTGAGGAAACTTAGAAGGAAAAAAGAGGCTTGTAAAGGGTGGAAGCAAGGACAGGTGCCTGGGAAGAATACAAGGATGTTGTCCGGGAAGCTAGGGACAAGGTTAGGAAAGCTAAGGCTCAGTTAGAATTAAACTTGGCTAGGGATGTGAAGGATAACAGGAAGAGATTCTATAGGTACACTGCAAAGAAAAGACAGATTAGGGACAACGTGGGCCCTCTCCAGAAGCCATCAGGAGAATTGGCTGCACTGGATTTTGGAGAAGGCTGAGGTTCTTAATGACTTCTTTGCCTTAGTCTTCACTGGCAAATGCTCCAACCACACCACCCAAGTCTTGGAAGGCAGATGCAGGGACTGTGAGAATGAAGACCTTAGGCCCACTGTAGGAGAGGATCTGGTTCGAAACCATCTTAAGAGCCTGAACGTGCACAAGTCCATGGGACCTGATGAAATCCATCTGCGTGTCCTGAAGGAGCTGGCGAATGAAGTTACTAAGCCGCTGTCCATCACATCTGAAAAATCGTGGCAGTCAGATGAAGTTCCCAACGACTGGAGAAAGAACAATATAACCCCCATTTTCAAGAAGGGGAATAAAGAAGACCCAGGGAACTACAGACCAGTCAGTCTCACCTCTGGGCATGGCAAAACCTTGGAGCAGATTGTCCTGGAAAGCATGCTAAGGCACATGAAAAACAACAAGGTGATTGGTGACAGCCAGCATGGCTTCACTAAGGGGAAATCCTGCCTGACCAATTTGCTGGCCTTCTATGATGGGGCTACGGAACTGACAGAAAGGGGTAGAGCAGTAGACGTCATCTACCTGGACTTGTGCAAAGCATTCAACACTATCCCACAGGACATCCTTGTCTCTAAATTGTAGACATATCAATTTGACAGATGGACCACTTGGTGGATAAAGAACTGGCTGGATGGCCGCATGCAAAGAGTTGTGGTCAATGGCTCAATGTACAGCTGGAGACCAGTAATGAGTGGTGTCCCTCAGGGATCGGTGTTGGGACCGGTCTTGTTCAACATCTTTGTCGGTGAC
>WTXV02026599.1:0-17102 GCA_009823435.2 Nymphicus hollandicus | reverse complement strand
GGCTCTGTCCAACCTGGCCTTGAACACCGCCAGGGATGGAGCATTCACAACTTCCTTGGGCAACCCATTCCAGTGCCCATACAGTAAATAAACCCCAGTGGTTCAAAGTTAACCCATCAGTATATTTGGAGCATATTCCACAAGAAAATTGAGTTTATGTTAGATCAATGCCTTCCATCATGAAAGTGTTTTTTATTTATTTAAAGTTAGAAAATGCAGACTTGGAGTTATCAAACTGTGTCCTGAGTCTCATGCTTTTCACAGGCATCACCACCCCATTATCCATTACTTTGTCAGCTCAGGTACGAAGTTTGGGCTCTTTATGAGCCAAGTGGATGTCAATATGAGGCCTAAACAGGAGACATTGGGATTTGAAAGTTCCTTGAAGATGTACTTTAACCCCTACATGAAAATACTACTTGACATGACAGGCAGTGAGGATATATATTAAATAATAATATGAATACTAATCAGAAATCTACATCCAGATTTTAGCCTTGCATTAAAGTACACTTTATAACATATGGGAATGAGCATATTTAATCAACCACAAGGCTACTTTTTTATTAACACTAGTTTCTGAATGTCATATGAAAACTCCTACAGACCAAAAAGAATGTTTTTATCTCTACCCTTTAGTAGGTTTGAAGTACCATCCCGTGGGACTCCTCTGCCTGACACCAAATCCCCAGGTATTCCTTACTGCACTTTGGGGGAATCATCTATTTCTGTGGGCATCCCACAGAAATGAATAATTACTCTGTCAAATTTATCTTGTGTTTTTTCCACATTCAGTTTCAGATTCTCTGACTTCATTCCTGGCTTTTAAACTCCCACCACATCAACAGTTCTGGGACATCCAGTGTGAGCCTGTTGACATCATAAATTGACCAGAACTAGAACAACTTGAGAATCATGAATCAGTACTCTCACCCCACCACTGTTGTCTTACTGTGACAAACACATTATGGTGTATCAGACTTGCTGTTGTCGAGGGCAGGAGTATGTCTCCTTGGCTTTACCTGCTTTAGTTCCTCCTGCCTTCTCTTCATACACTCTTTTGTGCAACTTCAGACTTCTAGGGCCAATGGGAAGAAGCTGGCAAGAATCAGATGTTTGAGTCCTTTATGAGTGGCATGATGAGCATGGGGGTCTTACACAGCAGCAAACTATAGAAACAGAGAAAATTATTTGTTCAATGGTTTCTAAGATTTAATACAAACAATTTGGTCAGGTAAATCTGGTCATTGAATTGAGTTTGGATCTCAGTATATTGTCCAGGTAACCAGGATCATGCCCTGTTTCTCAGATCAGAATTGCAAAGATGATGTTCCAATCACATGGGAAGGATGGAGACAAAACACTGGGAACTCAGCTACTTGGATAAACAGGAATTAAATAACTGCACTTACATGTCAATACAGATGTTGTCCAAATTAGAAAATATCCTACTGCACTTTCAGTGTTTCACAGTACTTGACAAAAAAATAATTGTTAACAGTTAAAAAATTTAGCTTCACTGATCTGGGTGAAAGACCATTCCCTATTGAGCTGTAGGTTGCTCTACTGTACTCTGGTTTCTGTTCTGTCAAGACATATTATGAAGATCTTTTTCTCTGGTCAAACTTTTAAGGAATAAATAAATAAATGTTTCTTTCATGTCATAAGCATTAGAGTTCTTCTGTTTGACAATATGGAACATTTAATGTAGACCCTTTCATGTTTTCCTGCATAGAATATTTCTCTTTAGTAAAATTATGGGGTAAGGAGACAAATTGCAGTAATAAGGATCTGAAAGGTGTGTAAAACATACAGCAAATAAAGTAATTTTCCAGTGAGTCTGTGATATTGCCATTTCCCTTAACAGTGTTGAGTCTCCTTCATAATAGAAGTTGCTGAGGGCTTAGAGTACTAGAAAATATAAAATACCTATGGGACATATTCCAGTACTGTACATTAAATTTGAGGATTTTACATGTGATAAAGTATGTCAGTGTTGCTTACAGGGAATTCCAGTGATACCTCAGCTTTCTTGGACTTATTATAAATCCTTTGTTGGAATTATTGCGGCTGGTTCAATAATTCAGATTAGCCCTCATGTTTATTAATGCACTACATCTGTGCAAACAACATGTCAAGCAGAGAGTTTATTGTAATTGCCTGAGCAAACAGAACCTGAAAGAAGCAATTTCCAGTTACAATGTGCTATGACAAGTAATGAGGTAATTGGCATTCTGTCCTGATTACTTCCACCTTCCTTTTCATCAGGTCTATATTGTGTGTGATAGATAGTTTTATAAGAAATGAAGGTGTTTGATAATATGGTCTGCTGCTGCTTAAGGTTAGTGATTAAAGACAATCATAATTTTCTCTCAGAGATCTTATTAGCTTTAACATTATTTATTCATATGTGTAAGGTGTGAGCCCAGAATCTCTCTTTTAATACTATACATGCACTTAAAATGAAAACTCAGCCACAATCCTATTGAATGCAAAATATCTTTGAGAATGCTGAGCTCATACAACACGTCAACTTCTTGTGATGAAATATGTGCTCAAGCAGAAAGATTAAGTTGAACTACTTCATGTCTATGGTTAAACATAAGCATTTTTGGTATAATGTATTTTAATGTAGTGCCTCAATTGCAGTGTATCAGTATTAATAAAATAATTAAAAGGTTTGATATATGGTTTTATACTGAACTTCATTTGAAGGGGGAAACTTTAACTTTCCAGAAAAAAATAAAAATTCTTGTGCATTGGATTTTGTTTAATATTTAGTTTCTAAAAATTTGCCCTCATCAAAACCAAATAGTTACAGGATGTTTTGTTAGAATTTTTATTGTCTTACTGTGGGCAGTGGTCATTTTTCTAGCTATTTTTCAATCCCACTGAAAGTATTTTGAACTTTACAGGGAGAGAAAACTTGAGAAAAGAGAGAAATATATGCAGAATACTCAAAAAAGAACTGTGTGCTTTATGACTTCTGCAAAAGTAGTTTGGGCATAAAATCACAATGGTTTTCATTTAAGATATTGCTAAGGATTTGGACTATATTAATTTTCATTTTCTCATCAAACATATGCATGAAGTGTTCTCAATCCCTGTTACACAATAAAAACCAAGCAAAAAAAACCAATAACAATAATAAACCAAACTAAATCAAACCAAAACACTCCACCCCACCCAACCCTACCCCCCAAAACCCACCACAACACCAGACAGATATATTTATGGTAAATAGCATTGTAGGCTTTAATTCAAAGCAAGCATAAAAATTTTCATTTTATTAATATCTTTGTGCAACAAAGAGGTGCAATTTGAGAACTTAAGAAAACAAGCAGATATATAAAAGGTAGATCATGTCTCTTCATTCAAGTCTGTGGTGTACAAATGCAGCTATCAGTGAAGAGACTTGTTGAAAGGGGTGTTTCTTCCCAGCTTACCTGAAGTCAGTATTTACAAAAAAATCTGCAAAAACATCTCCATTTATAGCAAGAAAATGAAGCAACATACTTTTATAACACTAGCAAATAGCATGGTGGCACAAGATCTCTCTCATGGCTACACTGACCACTTCAGGTAGGCAGCTGCAGGTATAAAGAACCAAAAGATAGTAGGACCGAAGTCTAGAATTCCAAAAATATGGTATTCCATTAAACCTCAAGTTGCAAAAGAAGATGAGATTTTTATGTTAGCATGTCAGTACTCAGTGCAAAGCTATGTCAAGCAGTCTTGCTGTCAGCTGTTCTACATGGTTATTAGTAAGAGTGTTTGTCCTTTCCATAGATTCACCTTTTATTACAGATGTTGTCTAAGCTCATACATTGCCAAAATCCCCAAAATTCAGAAAACTTAAATTCTATTACATAATTTTCATAGTGCCCTTAAATCATCTGGTGGTGTGGACGCAAATGCTTGTAACCCCATGTTTTAGAGTGTCATCTGTATCTGGAATGCTGTCAATGTCAGTATGAGTAAGTGACCAAAGCAAGCCATTCAGAAAAACTGCCTGATTTGGCAGCTTGACTGCCCAGGACTTCTTCCGGGACTACTTTTACATATCAGGTTTAACAGAGACAACAGTGGTAATAGTTTAGACAAATGCGGACAGTAAAATTATATAATATTTTCTTTCCTACATAGAATTAAATAATTTCAAACTGTTTCAGATATGTGGTATTATTTTGAGATTTTCTAATTTTTGTACCACCTATTTATAAAGCAAACTAAACTCATTAACTTTGTTATTTGTTCTCTTTGACAGAGAGCTGGAGAACTTTTGTGCCATACTTTTAGAGCTAATTATTTTGGCTAATATTTTTAATACTATAATCCTAAACACACCATGTTTATGCTTGATGTTTCTTGCTGTTTGTAAGCAAATCAAGACCATGACTTCACTTCTCCTGTTTGAGCATACTAGGTGCTGTTTCACATGCTTTTGTGCTGGTCACATATGTGAGGTGAAGATGAGATAAGAGAAGAAAATTAAATATGACACTGTTAAATATACCATCAAACAAAATATAGAAAGTATAGAAAAGTTAACAATTCTAGCTGTTTTCTGCAGACTTGTTGAATCATAAAGATGCAGCACTAAACATAGTAGCCCAATAGCCCAAGTGTGGTGTTTGGAAGGGTGAGAGACATACATCATCAGCTGCTGCAAAATCCAAGCTTTGGTGGTGTAAGCAAAACTAAGCTAAAAGTTTAGTAGTATGTGTATACCTCACTGATACCCACCTCAGTCTCTGACTCATGTTGCTTTTCTTTAAAGCCCAACAAAAACACAAGTTCCCGTCATCCAGGCTGTCCATAGGAAATTGCCACTGTAGTGCATCAATGAAAATGTTGGGAAGAACAGTGGAGTTGTCAACTCCTAACTTCCATTAATGAAAAACTTTTAGACTCTTCCATTTTCATAGCTGTTCTTGAGCCACTGCACAACTTTACGTACTTCCACTGGGATTTGGTCCTTTATGTTATCAAAAGCAGTAGGCATTTCCTCAATTGGTACGAAGGCTAAGGCTTGAAGGTAATGGAGCTTCAAATTGAATTCTGGATTAAATCCATGCTGAGTTGCCAATCCAGCACTTTGTGCTCTTTGCCAATAGCTTTGGCTCAAGTGAAGGAAGCAGGCTTTGTTCTAAACTGGTGCAAATTCCTTGGTTGCTGTGATTGTAGCTTGTTCAAAGTGAGTGATCACATATGTGAGTCTTAAGTAGAGCTGTGGAAAACTTGGCAGCTTGAGTGCACAAGGGGTTTGGTGAACCTTCATTTGGCTTCTGTGTTTATGGGTTTGAATTAGTGCTAGGAAAATTAAAGGATGAGGTAGGAGATGAACTAAATAGAAGCATCTCAAAAATGTTTGCTGTACTTTAGATAGTTTTATTATTTAAATACATTTGTTACAGTTTAGATATACTATACAAAGATATAATGTTAAAGAGGAACTTGGTTTATTTTGCTTATTTTATAGAAGTGAATTTTCCACTCACTGGAAATAAGAGCAAAAGCATAACTTTCCTGAATGAGCACCAACAATGATTTACTTAGTTCTGCACTGCTCATATTACGCTTTATAATTTACATGCCTTCCTTGCCAGAATAGTCTTACTCATTAACTGTTTTCAATTCTTTTTAATTTAAGATTTACACATTAATAAATTATGTGTAAATAGTAGGCTATGGTATACGGTTCTGCTAAACAGCTGCTTTAGCCTCAAAACCAGCTTGGAGGAGAAGAGGCCCTTTTAAATCTGCCTTCACATCTCGTTTCTCCTCCAAATTAGAGAGATGAAATGGTGGAAGGTGGAAATTCCTTCTTTTACATGGTGGGAGTTTAGGGTGAGCACACTGAGAAACTGATGAAATATATTTCACAATGTAGCTTTTTAATGTAGCTATATTTTGCCTCTTCTATTCTAAATGCTGTCATTAATATCATAATAACAATGACAATGGGATGCCCTCATATAAGTTAGGCTTTCATAAATCATGGTGTTCTCCTTGGAAAAAAATATACTTCTTCCTCTTCATTTTTCTCCTCTTCTTCCTCCTCCTCCTCCTACTACTGCCACCACCACTGTTCTTGTCTTTAAAATGCAAAATGTAATTGAATGACTATCACTTTCCAGTTGGTCTCCCTATTTAAAATTACTCTTGTGGCATTTTCAACCACTCTTGGTGGAGAAACCCTGGCCAAGTTAGAAAGATGAGCCAGAGTACTCCTGTTCACCACATCACACTGTTACTCCATGGGACCATTGCAGCTGGTGTAAATGGGTGGACTACTCTTAATTTCTCCTCAGGAGCAACACTGCTTGCACAATTATCAGGGAACCCTTAAGTTGCTTTTAAGTTGAGAAGAATTCCAACCAGTTTGTATTAACAATGTGACTTTAATGGAGTACATATGGAAATGCCATCAACATGATGATATAAAGTGCATAAGTATTTTCAAGACAAAGCTTCAAGTTTTCAAAACCAATAGTGAGCACTGTAGGGCAAATGGTAAAACAGACGTGGAAAATTCAGGCTATCTATTAGCATCTGATGTTGACTCAGCAGGGGAATCCTTCCTCTGAGTTGCTCTGTAATCAGTGCTCCTGTATTTATGCATCTCATTTTTCCAAGAGCAAATGGAGCAGAGCTGGTGACTCTTACGAGTCCTTTGCACAGTAGCAGTTCTGAGGTTTTAGCCAAATTTGAAGCAAATCCCTACAAGAAATTATTTCAGCACAGATGTGTAGCATGAGAGTTGTGGTAGGAATAGCAATTTTTTTTCCAAGGACCCTTCATGTGAAAGGGGCAGTCATCTGTCAGTGATCATGGGAAAACCCATTTCCACTGAGTCTACTAGTTATTGTTTTAATTGCCTGGAAACACAAACCATCAGTCTAATAAGAAGAGAAATTAAGATATAGTTGTGGATACAGTTGCAGAGTTTCAGATATTTACATCGGGTTTTTTTGACTTATAGCACAGAGTTAAGGATTTTATAGCTAACTTTACCACAAAAAGATGAATGCTGAGGTATCTCTAACTTTGCATCTAAGAATATCACTGTAATTAAGTCCAATTAGATTGAGCGCACCTTCTAAACATGAAAAAAGCAGCTCCCAAAATGAGTTGAAAACATACAGCTAATGAACAAAGTAAAGAGGAACATAACAGAACTGATGTGAAGCATAGTTTTTCTAAGAAAAATCTTTAAAAAATGAATGGAGACTTATGCCTGGTATCATTTATTTTAGGATTGTTCTATTGCATTAGCAGAAAAAATAACATCTCTACTACAAAATGGATTAAGATCATTCAGCAGATGCATGAGAACAATACAGCTTATTCAAATTCTGTATTCTTTGCAGGAGTTTACAAAGAAACATTTCTATCAAACTGTTTGCATTTAATCTCTTTCAGAACTTCACTGTGAGAGGACATGCTTGGCTAACCAAAGAGGAGCTATAGGATCTATATTTTTAAGTACAAGTGCTTACAAAATAAACAGGAATGTGAACTATAAGACCTATGTTTTTTAAGTACAAGTGCTTACAAACAGGAATGTAAGAAAATCACAGGGTGAAAGGTAATTTGGTTAGCAAAAATATGGTTTTCTTTGTGAGGAAAAAACTTACAAGATTCTTTAGGAAGAGTAAAATGATTAAGGTAACTTACAAGAAAATAATTTAATTGGTTGAAATAAGCCCCAAAATACATGCTGAGCATTCACCTTAGAAGTATATCCATTTACAACAAGACTTGAATGAAGCTGATTTTTGTGACATAATTGGCCAAATGAGAAAGAACTGAGGAAATGAAAATGGAATTAGCCTATAGTTATGTGGCTGTCCTGCTTTTTTTAGAGATATATTATTTAAAAAAAAACCAACACAAGTGTAGATGAAAAGTAAGCATTAACTTTCATATTATTATATGTAATTTGAAGGTACCACTTATGTAAGACTTTGTTTCTTATTAATAAAGCAGCCCCATCCTCTATTTGTAGTAGTGAACTACTATGTTTGAAAGTCTTAGTTCTTAAATATAAATTCAGCAAAGCTTTCCAGTCAGATAGCGTGCACTGAACTCTGCCAGATAAGGCAGCTGAACTACAGAGTAAATAGGTGATTCCTGCTTAGGAAACACAGGAAATAAATGACAGAGGTACATGCATCAAATCTATCATCAGATTTTCTTGTTCTGTCCTCTAGCTACGGTTAAAGTATTTATTTGCTTCGTCTTTCATTTATCACCACTAAGAAACAAATGAGAAATTCACAATAAGCCAAGGAAAGTTAGGATTGGGTTTGTTTTTTGGGGGTTTTTTTTCAAATTCCTGAAAACAGGCTTTATTTTGTTCCTGCTTTTTGGGTGAACATATTCCATTAGTATTAAATGCTGCTTTGCTCAAAGTTTGACCATCATTTGGAGTTTCACTGAGTTAACTTGTCACATTACCCTGTTAAAGATAAATAACAACAAAAGCAATATGCTGTTGCTAACCAATAGTATTTTATGTGATTATCAATAACAATACAAACATTAATTTGAGGGGTTTTTCTTAGTACAGAAGCTTTATAAACTTCCATAGATGTTAAAAAATGTGAGTTGGTAGAGTAATTGGGGAAATGATGTAGGATGACTTTACAGGGAACAATATTTAGGCCTTGAAGATCTGAACACATTTTATGCTTTTCTATTTCATGTATTTCACAAGAAAAAGTATTAAATCTTACTGTCACTCACTATGGCTAGCACTTAGTCATTCTATTTTTTTTAATTATGATATTTCTTCAATCTGATGTATTACCAGTTAACAGTTAATTTTCCAGCCTACCCTTATTCCAACAAGTCATAACTTCCTGCTACTCAGAGCTCTTCACATAGGATCCACAACAAAATTTTTCCTTGTAATTAACTACTCCAGGGAAGGTCTCTGGTCAGGATGTTTTGAGAACTATTTCTTCTCTTTCTTCTGCATACAAAGGCCCAAGAAACAGCCCATCATCTTTCCATACATGGTTAAGACTTTGAAGAAGATACTTGTTCTAGGGAAAATATATTCTGTCTTTGTCATCAGTGCGTACGTTATGTATATAGATACCAGTTGCTGTCTGCTACCAGTAGAGCTGGTAAATTAATCCAAAGTGTATCCGTCTTTAATGATCTTTTCACTGAAAGTCAAATGTTTTCAGGAGACCAGACTAAAAATTACATCTTAAAAATGACTTGGGTCTAGTTTTTCTGGGGGAAAAGAAAGAAATTAGAAACCAAAACCAAACAAACAAAATTGAAAAACTTGTAACACTTCTGTCGTTTGTTTTTTTCTCCCAACAGCTGTGTATGAATTTTGTGGATCTTACTGTTATAATTTATCTATGTGACTTGTAATCTTTTCATTACAACTCATAACTAAATAATTTGTAGTTTCAAAGTATCTATATAATGTAATTTTAAGTGGGACTGCTCTTCATCCACATTGCTTAGAGACTTTCCATGCAGTGACTATTCTGTGTTTGCTTTATTCATTCATTTTATTCTTTTGCCAAAACCTCTCTCCTTTCCTTGCCAGCTACAATCCATATGAAACTTTCAAGATAGTTATATGCTAAGACTGGAATGAATGCAGTTTTACAGTCATATTCATGATGGTTTATCTGTCTACAAACATTCCTGAGAGCAAGATTTGATCATATAAAAGCTCAAGAAAAAATAATTATGACTGGCTGAATCCACTGAGGGACTTAAGAATCTATGTGATAATTTTAGTATGCAAATTCACCATTTAAGGATTATTAATATTTCTGAAACACTCAATTTTTGTTATGTCCCAATAGGTAATTCATATCTCAAGACATCTGAGTTCCTGAAGATGGGAAGTGTACAGTCCCAGAATGATTCCAGGTCCTTCCACAAAGCCTCTGCTTTGAGGAGTGTCATGTCAGCAAGTGGGAAGGAGTGCAATGGCAAAGTTCAGTGAAGGTCAGTAACAAGGAGAATTGGCATCAAAATTCTTCACAGAGCACATACTGACACAAGGTGTTTGCATGTGAGCTTTTGCAACTCAGCAGGAAAGGTGCTTGGACTGGACATGCAGTCACTTTCCTAAGAAGGCCATTTTCTGAGCTAGGCAGAGTGAAAATTTTAGTGACAGGTTGGTAAGAGCCACAAATCTGAGCTTCCAGACAAGGGGATAGCTCCAGGTATTCATCTTTTGAAAGTATATCTAAGATTTTGCACTTCCTTTAACCCTAAGTTATTTAACTGAAATTGGTAAGGTTTAGTTCCCCAGTCTCTCCTTAATCTTTCCTACTGGTTAGTTTTGGTAGCATCTCATTCCTCATTTGCACATATAGTTTTTGGTTAACAGTCTGGGAACTCAGAATTGCAGAATCACAGAACGGTTAAAATTAGCAGAAACCTCTGGAGGTTACTTGGTCCAATCCCTTGCTTTAGCAGGGTCACCTAGAGCCACTTGCCCATGACCTTGTCCAGGAAGCCTTTGAATATCTCCAAAGATGGAGACTCTACCACTTCTCTGGGCAACCTCTGCTAGTTGTGTGTCATTCTTACAGTTAAAAACTATTTCCTGGTGTTCAGAGGGATCCTCTTGTGTTTCAGGTTGTTACCAATGCCTCTGATCCTGGCTCTGGACACCACTGAAAAAAAAAGCCTGGATTCATCCTTTTTGGACACTCCCTTTGTGTATTTATACAAATTGATAAGATCTCCCTGAGCCTACTCTTCTACAGGCTGAACAGTCCCAGCTCTCTCAGCCTCTCCTTTTATGTGAGGTGCTCCAGTCCCTTAATCATTCTGGTGGCCCTTTGTTGGACTTTCACCAGGATGTCCATGTTTCTCTTGTACTGGTGAGCCCAGAACTGGACCCAGCATCCTAGATGTGTCCTGACCAGTGTTGAGTAGACGGGAAGATCGCCTCCCTCGACCTGCTGGAAATACTTTGCCTAATGCAGCCCAGGATACCATTCTCTTTCACTGCAACAAGGGCACATTGCTTGTTCAAGGTCCACCAGGATCCCCATATCTTTTTCTGCAAGCTGCTTTCCAATGGGATAGATTCCAGTACATACTGTTTCTTCAGGTTATTCCTCCCCAGGTGCAGGACTTTGCACTTCCCTTTTTGAACTTCGTGAGTTTTCTGACAGCCCATTTCTCAAGCCTGTCAAGGTCCCTCTAGAATGCAGCACATCTCTCTGGCCTATCAGTCACTCCTCCCAGTTTTATGTCATATGCAAACTTGCTCAGGGTACATTCTGTCCCATCACCCAGATCATTAACCAAGATCTTAAACAAGACTGAACCTACTATTGACCCATGGGGTATACTGCTAGATACAAGCCTTCAGCTAGACTTTCTGCTGCTGATCACCTGGCCATTCAGCCAGCTTTCAGTCCTCCTTAAGCTCAAGACCAAACTACTTCAAAATGCCAATTTTTTTTTTTTTATTTAGTTCTTCCTACTAGGAAAAAAGAAGATTAAAATAACGTTTAGATTAGCTTTATCTCAGTGCAGTACACAAAGCACAGTTTGGTCTTAAATACTCTGAAAACTGACTCTGGATTTTCTTCTAGAATATCCTAAAACATTTAGTTTTCTGAAATGAACTAAGTTCAGGAAGTCTGCAAGCTGAATATTAACTCCCAGGACACCAGGAGATGAAATTCGTATAATTGGAGAATATACTTAGACAGCAGAGTCATAGTATCACTCTAGGGAGGAAAAATGGAAAGTAACCTTGAACAGATTGTAAATATCAGCACTTTAGGTGTCTTTATCTAACGAAACATTAGTTAAATTCTTTACATGTAATTACTTCTTCCACAAACCCTGTTCAGAGCAGAAGAGTCCTTTTCTAAAATGAAGATATTATTAATCTAACTAGTAATATAGACATTTTTGGTTTGCTTTAGCTGTCAGCTTAATTTGCTTTAGTTAGATGAAACAAATGGCAAGGGACATTAACATTTATAAATAAATAAATTAACTGTTAAGAAATTTGTATATAAACAAACACTTAGGCATCTTAATCAACACTTAGGAAGAATTTTGACACCTTTGTCCATAATAGCAACTTTACAGCCAAATGCTGCTTGATATTATAGGAACAATTCACCGGGTGTGGTGTGGAAGGGGCAAGGGTGAAGAACAGGAGGAAGACAGAAAGTTTTGACATTTCATTGTCACTGCTCCCTAACACAGAAGTCATGGATTCTGACTTACATTTAAAGGACTATATCTGAATTTTACAACATCATATATATGTATATATATATTTGTGACCAGAACCGGACAAGTGAGTGTCCTAGCCACAAGATTACAATGTTGAGCCCCTGTTTCAGTTTTCATTTTCTGTTCTTATAAAACCTGAACCCATATCTGTCTCATGAGACTTCCAAAAGATTGGGTTGAAATTATCTCATTCTCCATTGCCAAGAGCCTCATAGACAATGTTCTCTTACTGGAGAATACTTCTCAACTTCTAATAAAATAAAAAAGGTTAAGTCCTTTCTTGAAGTTATCCCATAAAACAGCATATCACTTGATACCAATTGGTCTTGATTAGATTGACTTTTATATTTAATTGTAATTACTAGTTTATATTAATTTTCTTATGTACGATTGTTGAAGCACTCAAATATATTTTCATATTTCTAACAAAGTTATAAAAAATCAGTATTTTCCATTTATTCAAAATCAGTGAAGTTGTAAATTGTTTCTAAATGGTTTTGTTTCACCTCAGCAGAAAGCTAAAGCACTTCTGAATAAGTACTAGGTGGTGCTCAGTAAGAATTTAAACAGGAGTAAACCATTCCTTCCCCTTGCCTGCTATACTAGCATAGATTTTGCTGCTAGTTCAGGGGAAACATATCTTGCTTTTTTTTTCCCTGAGTTTTTGGAAATGTTCTGTGAATTTTTATATTAGAGTCATATGAAAACATTTAAAATTTCATGGATAAAGAGAAGCTTGCAAGTGTGGATTGCAGAGATTCCAGAAGCCAAAGGTAAGTTTTAAAAGTATGATTAGTGTAATAGTAAAAAGTTAACCTAGGGTTCACTCTTTTCTTCTGTAAATAATAGTAAAAGAATATAGACAGAATTAACTGAATACTGGAAATCTTACTTCTATTTTTTGCATGTATATTAGTTTCAGTAGAAAATGTGGTTTGCTTTTTTTTTTTTCATTTCACCTCTTAATAATCATATTGCTTTTATGTTTTCTTTTTTTGCAAGATATGAGGTTATATCTCATAGATCTGAGACATTCCCTTGAAAACAAAAGATTAGAAAGATTTTGGGGAGGAGAGTCAATATATTTGTTCTGTAACTGCCAGTATTCAGGAAATTACATGATTGATGTTTATTTTTACACATAATATGTCCTAATAATACAGTAAAGCTAAAAATATATACATGTATTGGTAGGAGCTCTTCTATTTTTCTGTATCTGTAAGGAAGTTAGAGGGCAGTTTGACTTTAGAGGTCAACCAATGGATAAAGCAAGAGTAAGAGATTATAGATAAGAAAATAATCTCTTAACTGAAGCAGTTCAAGTATTTTAAAACTTTCAGGTTTTCTTCAGGTAATATGCCAAGGTTTGTGATCATTCTATGAACAACTAGTTTAAAAAAATAATAGAGCAACAGGGTATATATATATGAATATATATATACATACTGTAGCAACATAGTCTGTATGTACTTTGGGATTGTAAGGGGAGTGAACTTTCTCCCAGAGTTTTCTAGGGTACATACTATGGAGAATTTTGGCTCCATTGTCTTTTTTCATCAGGCATGTATGAAGCTATTCACATTTTTACAGTAGAAAAAACAAGAGGGGTTTGTTTGAGTTTTGCTTGTTTATTTTTTTGCTTGCTTTAAAGAATGGTATTCTGCTTAAGTTCAGTTGGCATTTATGCAAAATAGAAAGAAACCTGGTAAAGAAAGCAGCAACCTTAATATAGTAATGGAAATCCTAAACAAAAAAGAAACAAAAAAATTTCCAGTTCCAACTGGCTAGCTAGATTTTGCAACAAAGCTATTTGTTACACAGATTTTAAAGCTTACTAGGCCTCTGGTTCAAATGTGAGAGGTCAGCACAAGCCAGGTGAAGGCCCAGTTTGGGATCTGCAATAATTTCTACCTGAGACAAACTGCTGGATCCTTTTGTGACTGCCACGGCAAAAGCAGCTGAACATGAACCTACGTTTGTCAACAGAAGGAGAACTGTGATATCCTTTACCTCTGACCAACAGAAGGAGAACTGTGATATCCTTTACCTCTGACCTTTCATGCTTTATTGAACAAAAAAAACTCACATGGATATTCATCAGAATTAATATCTGTACCTAGCAAAAAGAGAATAACAATCCACTAATAGTGGGTTGCCATTGTACTGGTTACTGTGTTATAGCAACTTCATACATTTAAGTAAAATAAGTAATGCTTTAATTCTCAAGCTTTAATTGGGTTTTAATTTAATTCATCTAGAAAAAGAACAAATGGCAGCAATTGTGGGTGATAAAATGTAAGATAGAAAAGACTAAAGAGAAAATAAAGACAAAACCCTACAGAGTTTTATGTTATATCTTAGTCCAGTGTTTGGGGTTAGTTGGTCCTGACTTTACTCAGTGAGACAATATCTAGCTTCAAACTGACTTCAGTGAACTCTGTTTATGACTGGAAAGGGCTATTTTTCCCTGGGAAAGTGCCTTAAGACTGTTTCTGAAGGCAACTTGGAAATTAACAAAAAAGAAAAAGAGACAGAGTCATCTGAGATGTTTTCCCATGTCATAGAATAGACTAGGTTGGAAAAGACCTTTAAGATCATCAAGTCCAACCTCTACGTGTCTTATTGCTTTGAATAACAGAGAAAATACGAAGTCTAATTTTTAGAGTGTAGGGATTCTAATAAGCTACTTTTAGACAAAGGAAGTTTGCTTTTCCATTATATTTTTTCCATTATTCTGCATCTGTCTTTTCATATTGTAAGCTCTAGGGGTAAGATCTGTGCATTCGTATATATTTGTAAAGCACTTGGCATTCTCTCTGTACTTAATGCAAACACTAAAAGCCAACACAGTATAAAACATTAGCTCTTCGGTTGTATTAAATCAGAATGATTCACTTAACTCCTCTCTGCTTTCTCTGAAAGGTACTAATTAAAGTAGCCTGTAAAAAAAAAACCAAAAAAAAAAAGGTAATGTATTATATGGTGGGGGTTTGCTTTAATCTAGACTAGTTTTACCCCAGTTATATTTTTGTATCATGGTGTTGCGCTAGTCACTTCTTTATGTAACTGAAATCAGAATCAAGGTCGCAACAAAAAATGAACTAAGAGAAGCTAGTCAAGTTGTAGGTTATTTCCTTTCTTGCTACTTCCTCATAATTTGGTAGAACAGGTTGCAGTAGTGCCATTTCCTGGCTTCAGCTAACCTGGAAATAAACAGAGAGTGCACAGAATGTTTCCTTCTTAAGTTTTTCCTTATTATTGTATTGTTTAAAGTATAAACATCACAAGAAATAGTCCTAATTAATTAAATAAATAAATAAATAAAACTATGGGGGAAAAAAAGGGAGGGGGAAGAGTGAGTAAGAAGGGTGTGGGGGGGTGTTCTACTTCCACTTTCTTCCCAAGAGGAGAAAAATTCTGTTGAGCTCCCTTCCAGGCTTCCAGTGAGTCTTACAGGCAAATATTCAGGTATGTTCTTGACAGCTTCTTAGAGGTCTTATTTTTAGAAAGAGTGAGTCACACCCATCTTCTGGAAAGGCAAATTATTTTAAAACACTCTTGGTTGCTGAAAATCACTATTCTTCTTGAATATCTTAAGGGTATATTAATTGCCTACAGATAAAGATATATTAATTACCTACTGATAAACTCTTTAAAAATGCTGAGTTCCGATAGCAAGCACTTGAAGATAATTAAGAACTTGGGATAATTGAGAAATGTAGGGCACATCCACACACTTCACATAAGGTTATTCGAGCGAGTCCCAAAAGTGAGGATGTGTGTATGCAACAGTGCTGTGCCATACAGGTATGCTAGCTCATGTATAGGAAGCAGTATAGCTATGTGAATATGTTATTTGCACTGGGACTAATTAGGTCACTTCACTTTTATACTGTGATTGTTTCTAGTTTTGGAGTCAGATGGATATCTTTTTACAGTGCAGTATCATTCACTATAAACATACCCTTTAAATTATTGTATATATTCCCTTACATATTCATCCTGTGCACTGAATGAATTAGGATCCCAGTTGGAAAATAACACACAATTTTTCACAAGCCCTCATATATTTAAGTATTCTGTATTTTGAGTTTCCTAACTTTAAATGTTTGATTTTGCCATCTGATTTTTGAAGAAAGAAAGAAACTGGAAAGTATGTTATATTATGTTTGTGACAACCCTCCATTCTGTGATCTAACAAGTATTTGAACTACAACCTTCACAGCTGAGACTGCTATTCCTTGTAGTAGGAGACAATTATTATCTCGGTGGGGAGTAGACAAACCGATCATGTTGGATCATGGGGTTTGGAGGGACCTCAGAATAAGCTTACTTTCTTTTTTCAACTTCCAAGCACAGAATCTTTTGGCCAGATGTAAGGAAAAAAATATTTGGGTTACTTTGGTGATAGGAAAAATGGGAAGACCTTTTATGGGTTTTGCACTCGCATGAACAAATTTTAGCATATTTGTGCTTTGAGCCAGATTTTTCTGGAAGAAAAGTAAATATGGGAACAGAGTAGAAGACACATAGTTGAGCTATGACCTGATGAAGACAGTATATGACATCATTGCTTCTTAAACATAGGTGCTGCTGATCTCAAAAAGTAATTTAAGCAGTTATCTACTTGGAGCACTCTGGGGCAAATTGCATGTTTTCTGATACATAACTGCAGTGCCGAAACGTTGCTTACAGAACTTACTAATCATTGCAGCAGCATAAGTGACAAAAAAAATTAATATATTACTAAAAATATTACACAAGGGTAATGAAAATTGTGTTCAGATGAGGGATTCAGGAGTATTGTGCAAGCTTTTTCCCTCCCAGTAGTTTAGGATTTTACCCCT